>BJFM01002214.1:0-28986 GCA_016586285.1 Arothron firmamentum | reverse complement strand
AGTAACAGCATGCGAGGCAACAAACACCAGCTAATGTTAATGTGAAGCATCTGTGGACGGAGACCCCTTCAGAGCTATGTCACTGCTGTCAGAAGAAGCATGCAGATGTGCACAGATGTGTGAAGATGTGCAGCATTTACTTGTTATCTTCCTGTCTGTCTGTCTGTCTGTCTGCCTGCCTGGCTGTCTGTCTTCTCTTTAGTGTTATTTTCTCCTCTCTTCCTGTGACATTTACAGTTTTTCTCTCCCAGGCTGCTTCAGGCTCCAACTCTGATCTCACTTTGCTGCAGCTTGAAAACAGATTGGGAGGGCTGGAACAACATGCGCTCTTGAATAATAGGCTATATGTCCTAAACGGGCCAAACAAAAATATTTGCATTCCACACTCAGAAACTTCAGATAAAATTTAAAAATATGTATGTTTGGTAAGTAAAATGATATCAATATAATATATCAAAGCTGTGCCAACATCTGACATATTTTACATACATGCATTGAATATCTAAATTTAATTTCTTAAATAAACAAATAAATGAAAAAATACTTCCATCATTGTGTTAAGACTTAGCCATTGTGGAGCCACGACTACTGTCTTATTTACATCTCAGTTAAATTATTGCTTTTACTATACTTTTATTTTTGCTTGAATAAAGACTTTTGCTCATATTAAAGTTTTATTGTATACGGAATTACTCTTCACACAGTAATCACATGTGCAACTTTTTAAACAAACAAATGACAGAATTGATTAAAAGGCTACACTTTCTTCAGAAACATTAAATGCAATATGACTTTTTGCACATTTATTTCTTAAGAATAAAGTTACTTAAAGCTGAAATCTAAATAATTTTTGCAGTAATTTCCAAAGGAACTAAAAGAAAGAAAGTAAATCTGTTTGATTGTGTGTTTCTTAGTTAAAAGGGACAATACATTTCCACACAGCAGTTTAGGATTTGGAAAGGTATAAAACATGATGAAGAAAAACTGAAGGCATTGTCCCCCGAACAGTTTGAAACTTATTCTAAGATCCACTGACCCACTGGCCATTGCATTCCACTGACTAAAGATGCTCTTCGGTTGAGGATGAAGAACCAGAAGGGGGTTTTAAAGGTTTTTTTTCCCGAGAACAGAGGAGAACCCCTTCATTCTCTTCCCAATTATATAACATTTGTGAGTTGAGAGAGAGAGCGAGGGCTAGATGCAGCATGTTAAATCATCAGAGCGGAGCAGGGCTGCCACGAGATCGCAGAAGAAGATCTGGATCTGGGATTCAAACTACAGAGTACAGCACTTCCTGCAATTATCCCTCACTTATTATTCAAGTAAGTTCCAACTCATTTGTTTCTAATTCCACAACAGTTTCCAGGCTGCATGTCAAAATTCAGGCGTATGTGTATGTGTGTATGTGTGTGTGTGTGTGTGTGTGTGTGTGTGTGTGTGTGTGTGTGTGTGTGTGTGTGTGTGTGTGTGTGTGTGTGTGTGTGTGTGTGTGTGTGTGTGTGTGTGTATGCTGTCCATTATTGTATGCATTTATACAAGCACAAACAGCAGCCACTGTGATCAGAGCGGACAGAGGATTGTGTCAGAATTGTTCTGTGGCGTTGATACAAGCAGATGTGGAACATCTGGATTTGGTCATCACACACAGATATGTTTCCACTCTATCTCTGATCAGCAGCCAAATTCACAGTTGCTGAAATCATTTATAATACCTCAGCAATGAGTCACTTGCCTTGTTATTGTCCGGTATGATTCAAGCGCAGTTTGGGCACATGCCAGAATCCTGCTTTTCTTTCAATCTTTTGATGCATTTCTTTTCTTCGTCATTTGAAGAAAAAGCCTTAAGAATTTTATTAAGCGTCATCTTATTCTCTTCACTTGAAAGGGGATCATCTATATTTTCTTTGAATGGCCCTTTCCCGTCTGTTGATGGTGCTGATGGCAGTTGCCATGGCAACTGGTGCCAACTCAGACAGTGAGGAGAATGAGCTGAATTATGGCTTCTGGAACTACAGAGAAGGAGGTAAGTCACAGGTTCTGGTTTGATCCGCATGCATCTGAAACCTTTGAAGTCCTGAGAAGATGGTCTAATGCATAAGTGTCAGGGATGTGATCTGGCTCAGTCACTCTTCCAACCGAGGCCCAGACACACCACAGCCAACTCGGGCTGTTGACACTGAGAAGCTGAAATTGTTTCTGTTTCAGCTGACAGTGTGAACGTGGCCTCGGTGCCCAGTGTGACCAGAGTTTTGGACGCCTGGGGAAGACGAATCTTCAACCAGATTAAGACTGCCCTGCACTCAGAGCCCAGCACTCTGCTGCCAGATTACTCCAGGTAATTTATACAGCAGTTACACTGGTGCCAGATTACGTCCATCTTCGTTAGCTGCTGCCATAACACACAGGAAGAAGATGTTATCCTCCATTATGAACTGTAATAACGCTACTTCCTAAAAACATATCAGATGATCATACTGGTTCACGTCTGCTGCAGGAGGGCCATTCTTCCCCCCGATAATACAGTTGCACCTCTTCTCTTTTGCCGGCAGAGTGCGCTATCTGTCCGAGTCTCTTAACGACCTGTTCAGAGAGGTGTCTCTCCTGCGCATGCGCATTTCGGAACTCTCGCAACGCTTAACAAGCATAGAGCCGCTCCTGCGTCACTACGGCTACCAGGAAAGGGATGAGAGGGAGGAGGATGCTGGAGTCGGCGGGGCGCATAGTTCGACGGGACGGACGAGAAACCTGACCCGGTATCACAGACCCAGGAGTGCCGGGAGTCCGGGTCCACCGCGGGGGAGCCGGCTGGTGAAGAGAGGACCGGTAAAGACTGGAGGAGAGACTGAATAAATTAAAAAAAACAACAACAAGAAGAAACAAAACAAAACAAAAAACAACAACAACAACAACAACAACAACAACAACAACAACAACAAAAAACACAACTGAAGTACAATCGCAAAATGGGACAAGATATTACAAACACTCGTTTTATATGCAAATATATAACTTTTATGTTTAATGGACAATTTTAACTGAAAATATTACTGATCAACTGTTAATGTGATTGATCAATTGATAATACATTGTTTCCCCTTTGTCAAAATTGTGTTTTATTGCCTTTTATATAAATTATAATAGAGATGATCTGATCATCGAGCTTGTCCCTGGTGAAGTTAGATACTTTTTGTCTTTATAAAAGAAAAGAATTCTTCATTGGGCATATTTTACATTCTATATAAATTTACGTGCAGCACCATAGTTAAAAATCACATAAAGCTCCAGCTCCGAAATTTCATGATTGTATATTAATAATAATAATAATAATTAAAAAAAAACCAATTCCCCTCAACTTCAGTTTGATGGTGGCGTTGAGACTGTGAGATCCTCGTATGTACAAACTTTGAGTTGCCATGACGACTTGGTGTTTCTATGTCTGCATCATGCAGCCTCTGCAGCATCTTTAGTTCCCGACTTTGTCTCGCTTCCTCTTTTATTTCTCAGCGACTACATGTTTCACCCGCCTCCATTTATCAGATGATAATCTGAACATCCCCCACCACCCTTCCTCCTCCATCTTTCTTCCTCCTCCTGTCTCTCCTCTCCACATTGTGTGGGTGTTGTGCTCAGGCTGTACTTTCCATTTTGGTATTTTATTGTCAGTGCATTGTTGCATCCAATCCAGTTAAGATGCTGTGGGAATACTGTATAAATCTCTCTTTCTCTATATTCCACTCCCTCACCCCTACCCCTTCCCATCTCTGGAAAAGAAGCCAGTTGCTAGGTAACAGTTAATTGTCAAGTAGTTACATGTGTAGCGCCGCATCCTGAGGTTGCTGGGTTGTAAGAAGTGAACAGGCGAAGCAAACAGTGGCTGGCAAAGGAAATTGTGCATTTTTCTTAACCATGATTAGGTATAAAAAAAAAAGAAAAGAAATTGGAACATGACTAAATATTCTCCTTTTTGAGCTCTCCGTTTTATTTCTGCATCCAGGCCTGCAGCTCTAAGAATGATCCCATATAATCGACACACACATGTGACATTGCTGTATCTTACAACCTGCAGGTTTCTTTAAATAACTCCTGTTGCTGGACAAAAAAAATTTGGAGTAAAAGACGGAGGCTGAGGCGGAAGATGTCGGGGAGGCGGGGGTGGGGGACTTTGATCTCTACTCCATTTGCAATCCTATATATTAGTCTCAGGCTAATTTATTTTTTCTTTCCTCCTTCCAATATAAGATAAAAAAAAAAGAAAGCATAAGGTTACATCAAACCCAAATGGTGAAATGACAGATCAGAGCAGAAGAAAGTGTTTGTCTGCTGACATTGTCAGCGAAGACTAATGGGACACGATGATTTGATTTCCGGCAGCATCTCCTTAGAGCTCAAGATTATTAGAACCATGTAAAACCTTATATTGCACCAGAACATTAAAAAAGGACAGAGGTTTTAAGATTTCTTTATTTTTTATCAATACTCAACACTTTTATTCCAAAGAGACAGAAGAATAATATTTCTCAGCACTTATTTTCACATTTACTGTGTTTAATCTCATGTTCAATATTACTAAATATTCACTTAAATCTTATGTACTCTCTCAACACAAGTATTTTCCTTCCATACAAAAATGCAAGGGTAAACATTTTTCCCCCCTAAACTTTTATCCTATGTACAACATTTCACAATCTGTACAGCTCAGAGTCGTTTGATCATCTGTTGTTAAACACGACAGCATAAGTTCAGTCAAAGAGGAAAATATACTTTGTAAAAATCAGACGGATAAACGTTTGTGCTTTTTGTGCATCAGTGGATGATGGTGCTTCACAATGTTTTCCTTTGTAAAAAGAAAGTGATCATAAGGAAAACCAGAGCATGCTGATAAGCTTTGACGTCAAAACTCGCCCTTAAATGTGCACATTATCCGTGTATTAAGAAAAGATTGCACTTATCCTAGCCTGAAGTCGTTACAAAAGCAATTTCGCAAGGGGTTCTACGAATCAAAGATTTATCCCAACTAGATTTTTTTCCCTTCACTCTTTTGTACAGTTATTTTTCAATTTTGTTATCAAAAGTCCATGAGTGAAAGGTATTTACACACACACACCTTTTTATTAAAATGTACAAGAATCTTTTCTCACACACTCTTCCACATGAGCACACACAGAGGTAATCAAGCTTATGTATTCAGGCACGTACACGAACAAAATAGTGAAACATACCCAGATATCTAAAAAATAAATAAATAGAAATGGAGAAGGCTTCTTTGGAGACAATGAATGAATGAACCAAGACCTCAAGCTTGTTTAAATTTACAGAAACTATCAAGAAACCCATTTTCAGGATAACGGTTATAATAAACGAAAAAGAAAGTCCCTGTCACATGTCCCTGTGACATTTTACATAATTATTAAAGGAAAATAAAAATAAAAGCAAGCACACATACACGCACACTATCATATGGATCTCCAGTATTGATGAAATTGATCTTTTCTTTTGTTTACAAAACCCGTTAATGGGCTAAAAGTATTAGTATTATAAACAGAAATTTTATAAAGAGTGTATACATGCAAATCTGAACAACCCATACCCTCGCATCATACATACTGACTTGCGTGTGTCACATTTTGATTGAATTAGCTCTCAGAACAATACAGAATATATTCCAGTGGAGGGAGATTACAGCAACGAGCATAAACCAGCTTCTGTGTCCCGTTAAGAAGGCGAGTACGAGCAACAGAAAAATGATGGCGAGATCATTGAAAACCTCTATAAAACTGTAAGGCAGAGTGCTCTGTGGTATAAAGGTTGCACATTGAACCGTCAGATCTTTACCGTTTGGTTTTTAAAAAGACAGCATACTTCGATGCATCTCTAAATGTGCTCGTAGTCGTTTGTTAGCAGTTAAACTGTAGCCATGGAGTTTTACCAGTCCCTACAGCTCAAGAAAGTAAATAGATATCTTTTCACCATATGTCTTAAAGCATATGCATCATTTTCCTTTATTGTGAGGATTCCTAAAAGATTAATTAATTCCTCAAAATTCTTTACAGAGTAGAGGGAAAGGCTGTGGTTTCTCTGGGTGTTGTTTTTTTTTTTTTATTTTGCTGTGTATGGGATGTTTGTAGGCATCAGTCTTCGCCAGTCAATATAACATGTGGCAAACAAGCATCACATAGAGAAGATTTGTGGATAATGAAAGTGCAGTAAAACAAATATGTTAAAAATCAGAAAAAAAGTCTGAACGAGAGAAGACGAAGAAGAGTTGGTCTGTTTGCTGATTAGTGCAGGTGGCTATAGTTGCTCATGGTGTGAATTATGCACAACCCGATCACCTGCATTTGGTATCACTGTATTAAATCAAATGGAAGCCAATAAATTCTGTGCTGCTGATGCTACATAGTGGGAAATACTTGACCTTTGACTCTTAAACATAAGATTTAGAGTCAGAGGTTTAGTGTGACAGCTGTTCGTGCGCATCCCTCCACATTCATCTAATGTGACAGGTTCTCCTTGTAGCCAGAATCAGGAAATGAATGTTCATCCCAGTCTGGGAGGCCATCCCCCAAGAGACCTTTATGTTTCCTGCTCTAAGCAGCAAAACAGTCACGGCCAACTGAGCCAGAGTCACCAAGTTGGGATCACATTTATCTGTATCGAAGATAGATTATTATTTGCATCCGAATGACGTGTATGTAGATTAAACATTAGAATTAATGGTAGGTATAAGTGAGGTTTTGGTGCCCTGCCTCAATCATGCTGGGAGATGAGTTTATTAATCATGGTAGCGTGGTTTTATATCTGTCTGCTGCTGTGCCGTGGTAAATAAAAATCAGCGAGGCTCAGTGATATCACGCAGTTGTAAAGGCCTAATTGTACACAGGTAAAGCCCATAGAAAATCTGTTAAGGCACATCCATCTCAAAACAGGAGATCCAGTTGGAAGAAGGGAGAGGATGTGGCAAATCAGTATGATGCTGCCACTTCTGCAGCTGGAAAAATAAAAAAAGACCTTATTTCATTCACATTTTAAAGTACACACAATGTACCCAGCATGTCATGCCTTTCACACACATTTCAAAGCACTTTAAAGTAAGAGAGGTTAAAAAAAAAGATGAAGAATTCAGAGCAAAAAGTCCAAATTGCAGGAAAACTTAACAGACCCAGAGTGATAACTGGTGCCTTGTAATATTGGAAAGCTAAGAAATAATTACACGTCATACAAATATGTAACATGAACTATTTAAATAAATAAAAATTTAAAAACAATCCAAACTGATCATCATCAAACACTAAGAATATCTAATATTATCAACATTATCGATTCAGTTATTGTGAGTTTACCCTGTTTGATCAACACAAGTGTCGAATTCTTCATTCATGATTGTATTTCTGTTGCAAAACAAAATGTTTTTGTGTTACGAATGGCTGAAAAGACAGAAAGAGCATTTGGAGAGAGCAAAGACTAGAGACTTTATTCCACTCTATGCCCTTCATCCCTGCGCTCCTCCTCGGAGCGTCGGAGCACCACCAGAATCCTATTTTTCCCATTAAAAACTTGCCTCCTGTCGGGACTTTGCCAGAGTGTAGCCTGCTGCCGCCTCTGTGCATCATTCAACTTGTGCCGCTCAGCATTTTGTCCATTTGTATGTTTGTTTTTCCTGTTCCCCTCTGTTCTTCACCCACTTAATCTCCTCTCTCTCTCTCTCTCTCGCTCTCTTTTTCTGCCTCCATCTTCACCCTCAGACATCTGACTCAATACTGGAAAGTTTTTCATAAACGTGTCCATTGCTGGCACCATTGAAGGATCTCTGTCCCTGCCCCAAACCTAACGTGTCCCTGCCCCCAGGCAGTAACTTGCTGGACCCGTGGTGGTTCCCCATGGGGCCACCCACACCGCCTAAACAGAGCTCTTTAGGGAACCTGGGGGCAACGTTAGACATCACCCCCGCTGTGGCCGATGCGGGCAAGTAGGAAGCTGCTCCCATGGAGGTTCGGAAATCCCCTCCTCCTCGGCTGTTGTTGAGAAGTTGCTGTGGCTGCTGCGTCTGTGGCTTTTTGACGTAGTACGGTTTGGCACCGTGTAATAGACACTGGTCGTCACCGAAGGTTGGGATGAAAGGGTTCTGGTTCACCTTATCTGGGTAGAGAGATTTAGACAAGGAGTAAGTCCCGGCCCCTCTGCTACCGCCACCGCCACCACCTCCCATCATAGCCCTATCTCTGTCCCTCAGGTCTCTCTCCCCCACCGAGCGCTGATGTAACCCACCTTCTCCTCCACGGAACAAACTAAAAGAGGATCCTCCTTTCGCCCTGTCCCCGCCGATTTCTCCAAACATGGAAGAATCTCTTTCAACTGCATACCTTTCAAACATGTGGGCATAAGGACTTGAGCCCTCCATGAATCTGTCTTTTTCTTTCAAGCTCACGCTCCGGGGCTGGGGAAACTGCCCACTCATGCTACCGCCGACCCCTCCCATACGGCTCGCCCCCTCCCTCTGCAGGTCAACAAATGTGTCATATGAGTGCTGCCTCCGTAACACCCTCCCCCCTGGCCCTAATTTCCTACGCTGCACCTGAGTTTGTGGTTGGCTTGGTCCCACGCTTGCTTTCCCACCAGCGAACACCATGTTATTGTCCTCACTGATATTGTAAAGGTTGCTTGGCTGGATCTTGCAGGAGTCGCAACGTTTGCAGCTAGCGGAGCTGGGCCGGCTGGTGGTACCCCCGGCTCCACTGGCTGAGCATGTGCTGCCTCCACCTAACCCTCCGCTGTGATGACACACACTGTGACAGTTACGACACTCCCAGTCACCACCTGCGATACCCCCTCCTCCTAACCCGGAACCCCCTTTTTCCCAGCAAGTGTGAGCCTGCTGCCCTGCTGACCCAAGCCCACATTTGCCCTCTGGCTTCTTGGCTATACCTTTGAGGAAGTCTTCTACAGGCACTAAGCTTTTGCAAATACCACCACTGCTACCACCACCCACACCACTTCCTCCACTTCCACCCTCTTGTTCCCACTTGGCCTTGCCCTCCTTGGAGCGGAACTGGTCCACATAGAAATCCCTTAGGTTCTCTTTGTCTTTGCGGAACGAGAAAGGTGAAGAATTACCCCCTCCTCCCCTCTTCCGCTCCAGGGGAGGTGAGACCTTGCGGTGTGCCTGGGGCCCGTGTGGGAAGTGGTGGTGAACAGTGTGGTGGTGGGGTCTCCTCCTCAATCCGCTCAGCTCTATCTCGTCCTGCTCCCGTCTGCACTTCGCTGAGGCTGGCCTCTTTTTCAGGCTGTCCCTGTACTGCTTGCGTCGCTTGTTGTTTCCCTCCAGGTTGCCATAGGTTACGGTGTGTGTGGATATATCCGAGACATCTGAGCGAATGTTCCCATCATCACCTCCTGAGCCTCCCCCACCCCCTACACAGTACCTGTCCTGACCCCCGATGAGTCCTGTACTGGATGCGCCTCCTTTGAACGAAAACCTCCCGTAAACATTGGCTCCCTTGAACCCAACCTGGCTGGAATCTGCAGGGGTGTGGCCAGCGATCAGGTCAAATTTACTGGTGTTCCTGTGAGTCATGGAAGGGCGTGGCTGGGTGGTGAAGATGGGTGCTACCCCTCCCCCTAAACTGTCACAATCAAACATGCCCCCATCCAGTGAGCTAGTGCTGCCTAAGCTACGTGGCCTATTAGGTGGGGGGCTGGACATACCCAGAGCAGAGGCCGGGTGGTGGTGCAGGTAATGGTCCTGGTACAGGTTGCTGTCCTTCAGGGGCAAGTTGCCAAAAGTCCTCTCCACGTCACTGATGTAATCACTGAACATGTTGTCCTCCGGTAGATAGGGCGGTGCTGACTTGCAGTCTATGGGATGACCCACTAAACTGCGCCGATGCTCCTGTATATCATAAATAGCTGAGTCACGACCACTGTGGCTGTACTCCAGAGCAGCATGCGGAGAGCCGTTAATGCCTGGAACGGCAGTCATATCCTTCGCCGTACGAAGTAACCGCAGGATGTTGGAGTGGGTGTTGTTCATGTTTTTCTTCATGGTGGATGAGGGTGAATCTATGGTTGACTTGTTTTCCTCAATTTGTACCCCGTGGATGCAGCTGTAGATTCCCTGGAGTGTGAAAATTTGAAGAAAGGGAGGTAGAGAGAGAAAGAGAGGGTGAGACAGGCCATGGGACAAAGAGAGAGAGAGAGAGAAAGAGAATGAAAGAGGTAAAGAAAAATGCAAAGAACCGGAGTTGGTCAAAACAACAGAAATGTGTGGCGGTAGTACTGAATCAACAAGCCAAGCGGATTTCATGTTAGTCACTGAGACTCCAGACACATAAACACAGAGAGATAAAGAAAAAGAGAGAGAGAGAGACAGGAATAGACAGAGAGGTTAATGCATTGTTCTTCTTCCTCTGACCATCCTCTTTGTTACAGACTATGAAGGAGTAACGTGAGTTCTTACACGTTCTTCTGTCGTGACCTCACAACAGCACCTGCGACAGATTCCGAGGGGAATTGCCCTGATCAGAGCAGTGATTGATCACCCAGCAGGCACTCTAAGCTCATGGTTTTGAGCAACAAGCTAGCTTGTGAATTTAGCCGACACCAGTGTCATATATTTTATTTTCCCTTTGAGCGCAGAACGTTACCATTAATGACTATAAAATTTAGTCCCTTCGTTTTTCAGATCCATAACTAATCCTTTTTTTTTGTCATTATCTTATCTTGATGCTTTTCACAAGTGAATTCAAACTACCGTGTTGAAATGAGGGCTGAGGGAATCTGTGGCTGAGGCAACAGACAACTCCTAAAAAGGTCGAGGACACGCTACCCATCAGCCGAGCTCGGGCAAACATTCCTCAAAGGCATCAACTTGTCAGAATCAGTTTTTGTCTGTGTCTCAGACACTTTCCCTTTTACTCCATTCATCAATGGAGAATGAAGCTCAACCCACTTTCCTTTCACACCTCCAGTCTCTCCCATTGAGTCCATTTTATCTCTGTTTCCGGGCGCTCAGGTGAGCAGCGGCTCCTTTGGGATTGTCAGTCTTTATCTGTCTACTGTACATCTGTAAGTAATACAGCTGCTCGGAACAGTGACGGGACAGAGGTTACTCTGTCTCTTCCTTTTATATCCAGTTTTTGTCCAGCTGCCAGTTTTCTCCATCTCCTTTATTTCATTATCCCATTGTTGCCTCTTATCCATCTGTTCAGCGCATTTAACATGGACTGCACCTTTATGGAATTATCGTTGTCACTATCACTGCTATAAATTTTTTTTTATTTTTGTTGTCACAATTATACATGTCACAAGTGGTAAACCACAGCTAAAATTATACTGTATGATAAATCCATCAGGGCGATCACATGCACCGGAACTTTGTTTGAAACTGAAATGTGCTGCGCTTAGTTGTTGCGCAAAAGTACTACTTCCACCGGAGAGAGATGGAATTCTTCCCAGTTCAACAAAACTGTGACTGCGTGGTAATTTGGCTTCCGCCTACAGTACGGAAAGTACTGAACACCATGCACGTGGCAGCACACCTCTGAGCATCTTATTTATGAAGCCGTTTTGCAATTAAATTTGACCTCATATGGCTATTCATAAGCATCTAAGCAACTGAGATGAGCATTTTGAAACCCACGGACACTCCAAAGACTAAAAATATACAGCACCAAATGTTACTGTAGTTTCAGTAACTTTCCGTTGATGAAAAGTCAGATTGCTCAGGATGCCTTCTCTGCATGGTTGGTTTAGCTGCTGTATAAACAGTAATCACACGCAAGTACAATCCAACTCTGGCAAATTTTGGTAGCTATCTCTCTTGCCTCTGCAGAATTCACGATGAATTCTTTCGCTAGATCCAAGATATTTTCTCCATGCATTTCCAGTCCCCAGTAGGTGATGAAGACATTTTCATGTGGTTTTAAATGATACATTCAAATACTCTTGGATTTTTCCTCTGCCTGAACTAGAAAGCATCATTTTGCAGATGGAGATACTGCAGTTTGAAGGCGCTCAAAGAACGTCTGCTCGGGATTCCCATGGTTGCCAGCAGCCTCCGTCTTCTGCTGAATTTGGAAAAAATAAATTATTTTTTTTTAGCGATAGCGATAACTATTTATCAGATAAAAATTCAGTGATTACACGGAGGTGTGAAAGTTAGGAAGAGAAGCTGAGGTTTCCCTCACATGCAGTGTAGTGTGTGCAGCGGATGGCTCAGGGGCAAATATCACATCTCCATGGTGAGAGTGCTTTCACCTTCAAAAACAACTATTGCTTCTAGCCATGAACACTATTTATTGCAAATGTGGTTATTTTGGAGCGTATTTCCATTCACGTCAGTTGTTGCTTCGTTCTTATTGGGTGTCAGCCCCCCCAGCAGTCCTTGGGCTGCTAATGTGAAGGACTGGAACTGATGGCGAAAATAGCTTTTGTGAATGATCAAAATTAGCGATTTAGAAAATGAACTGAAGTGAAAATTTCAGATCTTTTCCAGTTGCATTCTGGCAGGACTTTAAAAGCCACAGGCCAATCAGGTGAGTAATCACCTGACCGACTTCACACCCCTCAACCACAGCCAGTGGTTTTAAAACCCACCACTGGTGTTGATCTCTCTGGCAGGAAGACAAAATTCCAGACCTTAAATGAAACACACTCACTCTGCTAATGGAGAAGGTGAGCCCAGGTTTCCCAGAGCACACGCCCATGAAGCAGAAACGCAGCTGCCAGTAGAACAAATGCTCGCTAATGAAGGTGATTAATGACAGGACCATGGAGGCTCCGAGCATGTAGAAAACTCCCGCCATGTTGTCCACGTCCAACTGACTGCTCATCACCTCGTTCTTCTCATTGTGACAGATGCCGGTGAGCCACAGGGCCTCCAGCTCCTCCATCTCGCCTGAAGGACAAAGAGATTTATGCACACAGGTTACCAGCTCAATCTGTGATCTGCACACTTGTAGGTGCAAACAAAAGGACAGGACAGGTTTCCATTTTGGAATGGAGCCGTTGCCAAAAACAGCTCAGGTCTCATGTACGTGCAACAAATGTCACATGACATTATTTGAACTCAACATCCCCGAGGATCATGCTCATTAAGGAGTGCTTATGCAAGGCTATCCCTTCCTTGCTGTGGGAATAAAAACAACTGTCTGCTGGGATTTCACAGTCCACAGAGAAGAAGTGTTTGCGATTATGTGATGAGCATATCTACCCTAAAACTTGCCCCCCCTTCCCTCCCAGTTTAATATCTCTAGGAGGGCTGCTAAAAGGGAGAGGACATGTCCAGAGAGATTTGTTTGATCTGCTCCAGTGGTTCTTCATTTGTCAGTGTCTCTGGGAGATCATGAGGGTGCGTATTTTCCCAGTGATTGCGTCAATCCAGTTGTTTGTGCGTGCATATCTTCACCTAACTTGTTAACCTCAGGAAGGAAAATAACACAATCATGCACTTAAAGAAAATTAAACTGTCAACACAGATCTGAACATTCATCGATCGATTTCATTTGGTTTGGTAGACTGGAGTCAGTAATGACATGTGGCTGAAAATTTCTTTTTTATTTTGATTAGTTTCAGTAGTATTAGTCAAGTATACCAGTAAGAATGTATCATTTTGAGAATAAAATAATTAGAGGTCTCCATCTTTTAGGAATGCATAATGTCTGGACCAGTTCAGTTCCAAGCAATATCTCAGATGTGTAGACCACATGATATGAAATCCCAACTGAATCACGGTGGGTATTGAACAAGATCCATGGCTGGTTCATTGTGTAAAATCTATAATGTTCTATTTTTTGATAATTACCGGTATCTCACCTATCCACCCATTCGGTTCTTCCTGAGCCTCTCTTTAAGAGTTTGTCATATTCCTCCTGATCCCGGTTCTGCTTTCTGATCATATCTCTGGTCCTTTTTTCTCTGCATACATGATGTGACTCATGTTCATACCTGAATTTTAATGTGTCAAATGTGTGCTGACAGCCAAACAACCTACAGGAAGTAATGAGAGGAAGGGTCGGATGTGTTGGCCTCACGACAGAACGATAAGACCTTGTTTCCATTTGGCAAATGTGTGCAGACATGTCGTCTGACCTTTGGGGAACACATAATCAAGCGTGCGCGTAGCCACTTGTGACAAATACACACAAACACACCTCAAACACAGACACACACACACACACACACGCAGGTACACACTGGCACATCAGTGAATGTCATCCACGTTGAGGTCTGAATTGATTTGGCTTCTGAAGATTTGATCCAAGGTGAATGTTCTGTCTGTGCTGACCTCTCTAACCATCACACAGGTAATAAGACATGATGGCATATCAAAGGCAACATGTGCGTATCAAGGTTAGGTGTCAATGAGGTCTGACGGCTGAGCAGTATGGAAGAAGTGCAGTGCTAATGTAAGTACCCTTTGAAGGCAAGTGTTCGCAAGAGGGACAGTTTCATCTTGTCAGATGTCAACATGCTGCTGAAACGCAGCCAGAAATGCATTTTAAACTGTATTCCTGATTAGTAGATCACTCCCTTTGTTCATTTTGGATTACGACCAATGGAATAACTGCTTTACATTTGTAAATAACTGTGAGCATCAGCAAAAACAACACTGATGGTTTATCTTTAGTCTCAACTCACAGACTCGGGATTGTTTCTGTGAAAATGACAAAGCAAAAAACAATGTGACTGTTTCAATATCACAAGTTTGGAAGATGCCTTTTGGAGCACTGGCATCACGTGAAACTTTTAAACACATCTAAGGACATTTTATACTGGTGCTGGAGTAAAACCCTGCAACCACTGGGTAAGACACAGGAATACCTGGACAGATCACCTGTCCATCACAAGACACGCACGCACGCACGCACGCACACACACACACACACACACACACACACAGAGTTTGTTCCCTGCCTGCTTCTGACCTGCCTGCTCCATCGCAACCCAGGAAACTGTTTATCCTGCTAAATGACTCAAACTCCACTGGGAACGACCCAGGCTGGAATTACACCCAAAAGGGTGTCGCTACAACACCACTGAACAGTGGACTGCGGTGCATTCCTAAGTATAGAGTTGCATAAAGAACCAATCATCGTATCCAAAACTCTACACTAGTCTGGCAGCAACTGTAGTTTTATTACAAATAAAGGAGACCTCAGCAGCTAATTCCATTGAAAACCAAAAAGATCTTGTGCTTACTGGAACCATAAGTGACTGAGACGCTGTCATTCGCAAAAACAATATGTATGAACACATAAATATATATGCTTCCACCGGTACATCTTTAAGAATAGAAATTAATTTTTCATGAATAACCTCGATTTATGGTTTCTTTAAATCCATTACAAGGATTTTTTTTTTTTTTAAAGGAATATGGATGTCACCTTTGAACAGTAACAGCACACAAGTCCTAGTAGAATTATAAAAGAAGTCATTATTTAAACACTATACACATACAGACACACACCTTTGTACTTTTATTTCTTTGAGGACTTTCATAGGCATAATATATTACCAAGCCCCTTAACCTAAAATAAACCATCCAAACTAACCCCCTGACACAATATAGAACTTTACATCCATAAAAAAAGTCTTCAAATATATGACTGCTGATATCAGGCAGTTGTTAACTTTATAAAGACAAATTGGCTGCATCATTAGAATATTTTACGGGAATAGGAATGCATTATTTAATTCCTCACCATCTCCAAACAGCATAAGGATCGCCAGATCCACTGCTCTCTTCCAGCCAGAGTCTTTCTGGATGGCGATGCCGTAGCCGGTGGAGGCAAACACCTTGCCGCTCCCGATGGTGACCAGCTTGCAGCCCTCATCTCTGCCTGCCATGTAATTCAGCACTGCAGCATCGTAGATGAACGCGTCCAGTTTGCTGTAGGGTGCAGAAGACATGTAAGGTTCTACAGGCCTCAAACCAAACATTCCCCTTTGTTAGTTTGTGTAGGTATGTCTGTTCCATCTAAGATTATTAGAAAACAATAAATGATCTTTTAGGCAGAAACACTAAATTAATTTCATCCTTTCTAGAAGTGGAAGTAAATTTTCTAACAAAGCCAAGAGAAAGTGTAAATTTATTTACTTTTGAAAACTTTATAGGTAAGTATATAATGCCATGCCAAACTTGGATAATGATATGTCTGGCCGATTAACAAGAAATGAAATTTTGAGGGAATAAAAACCGTACATCTAAATTTGATGAAGTGAGTATAAGCAGAGTAGAAAATATAATAAGAACTTGGAAAAACAAACCACCAGGTCACGACAGCCATTATGGAAAACTTATTAACAAATTTAGTTGTCTCTACTCTTTGTCCTATTATAAATGTGAGTTTCATTCATTATCAATGATTACAAAAATGGGAGAAAAAATAACATGATATACCTAAAAGAGGAAATGACCATTTTCAGGAACAAATAATCTAATAATTTATAATCGTCCAATAATTCTATTATCCGTGTTGAGTAAAATGATGGAAAGAATTGCACATAAACAAATTTAATTTCCATAATGCATAAAAAAAGGTCGCTCAACAGCTACTGCTGTGACTCAAATGCCTTACAACTGGTTTAGGAAAATTAGGAAAAAGAAAAGAGTTGGTGCTGTCCTGCTAGATTTTTCAGCACAGTGCATATAAATATAATTCCACTACCAGGAAAGTGACAACAGGTAATTTCACACTACCGAAGGCAAAGACCGACTGTGCTCTGCAAGAATGGAATTCACTGCTTAACACAACAAACAGGAAAACAGTGAAGAGTGAATTTCTGGGATGAATAAAAGTATCTATTCTATTCTATATTCTAAAAGAAGATTTAAAATATTAGTAAAGCCCCATTTTTTGAATTGAAAAGATGGAAAAGTACCAGAATGAGTGAAGGAGTTGGTCTTGGCTGGGAGAAAATAATGACACCACGTGTGTAGCAGCAGCTGTGGAATTGTTCACATTCTATGAAAGAAAATATTATTTTATATATTATTTTATATTTATATAATTTTTATTAATATATTTTATATATTTTGTCAGTGATTCTGATTAACGTTGTGTTTAATGAAACGTCTGGCACAGAAAAATTAGCTGTCTTTGTTTAAAATTTAAATTTGAATTTGAATGCCTGCTCGCTCCTCGCCGCTAAAGGTTTAAACATTGAAATAGAAGAGATTAGGTATATGAAATATAAGCAAAATATTGTGTGTCAATACAGGACGCAAGCAAGGCTTAGATACTGATCAGAGTTTTGTTTGTTTTTTTCCTGAATAACAATTCAATAAATTAAAAAAATACTAGAGCTTCACTAAAAAAGGTTTATTTTAGCTCAGAAAATTTTAACAGACATTAAGAGGTTCCTCTCTACAGAGCAGTACCAAATTAGGCTGTGGTTCAAGGCCACTGGGTTCCAGCCTTGCAGGTTTTTGTCCTTGATTGTACCTGAGTATAAACAAATTCAAAGGTCAGGAAATTCTCTGGAAATGGGCACCCAAATTGCAAACCTGTATTCTCCAATTTGCCTGTGAGGAATCTCTGGCCAAGGTCTGTACTTTAACTTGTATGAACAAAAAAAAAAAAAAAAAAAAAAAATCTCTAGGAGCGCCTTTCTTCATCTCTGCTGGTTTCTCTTTCTTTGTATCTTTGTAACTCCATAGTTGTGGACTAACTTTCTGTCCTTTCATCCTGCCCTATCTCCCCCTCTCCTTCAACCGGCTGGTTAAAGGAGAGTTGGACCCCAGCTGAGTCTGGTCCTGCTCAAGGTTTCTTTCTGTTAAAAGGGAGTTTTCACTCTTGTTTGGGGGTCAGGCTCTGGGTTTCTGTGTTCTGTCTGGAGACAATCCTGACTGTAACAGACACGAGATAAGTTGAACCAAAGAAGCCTCCTGCAGGTGCAGCCCACGGTAGAATGTTTTATAGGTTTCCCAAGGACACTTATAAGGACAAGGTGTGATTTTAATGAACGCTGCTACTTTTAAAAATAAATGTAAAAAAATCATGAAAGTTACAGAAAAGCAGTGGAACATATTCTATTGTATTTGACCTGCTGTTGCATTTTAAAGAAGGAATAAAAGAGGTATAGGAGAGTGCAGGAGCTGCATTATTCTATTCCGTTCGATCCTCTTCCTTTCCTTATTACATTGTAAATGAGCTACATTAACATAAGTCTTCATCTTTGAGACAAACAACCAGCACATGCTCGCTCTTCAGTTTGCAATCAGGTAAAACTCGCATCCGACAGCAGAGGTACGTCGCTGCTCTGCAGTCTTAATTATGCAAAACGACTGATGGAAATGTTTAAGAGACAAGCTGAGAAAGTGAATATTAGGAATCTGTCAGTAACCACAGGCTACGCTGCTATTCTGGGATCCAGTAGCAGGAAGACACAGGCAGCTGCCCACCCACATTACCCTGAATGCTCCCTCTTCCTCTGTGTATTCCTTTATCATCCTTTCCCCCTCTTGCATCAGTGCAGGACCTCACAGCTGCCTAAAACTCTTTTTTTCCCCCCTCCCCGCAGTGTTGGTTTTCAACCCCCTCAAACTGTCTGCTTCCTCCTCACCCGGTCTTCAGACTGTAGAGCGCCTCTTCTACATTCTTCTGGTGGAAGCTCGTCATGTATGTGTGCATGTCCCGGTAGTTGTTGCGGATGTTGCGCTCTGTGCTCCCATTGGGCACCGTGCCGAACCGGAATGGTGGCGAGAATTCGTTAGGCTTCTGGAACTGTGGTGAGGGGTTTTCCAAAAAAACAAAAAAAAACAAAAAACCCCACACACATGGAGAGAAAGACAGAAGAGCACTTGTGAGCACATGAAAGGCACTGAGCCGCGTCAAATAGTTTTTAATGCGCTGCTGAGCAGAAGAACGGGATGGTGCTTTTGGAAGCCTTCAACCTTCAATTAATAAAATGCTGTAGAGTAGTGCTCAACAGACGGGATAAACATTCTGTACCATCAGCTCTGCTACTCAACTCATGCATGCCAAACTCCTGACCATTCAGCTTCTTTCTTAATTATTCCATTCGAAGTTTGATCATTTAAATTATGTGAAATGGCAACACACACTTAAAGTATGAAAAAAAGAAATCACAATTATTAACGTTAGACATTTGAGAAAAAAATGATTTTTTTTTGAGCTGTTAGTGAAAATGGTTGTCATCATTGATTCATTTGTCCAATTGAATAATAAAATGAAACATATTCAGTCCAATGAGGTTCAAGACTCATTCTTAGAGAAGCATGCTTCTCTAAACCTGAAAGTAAAAGCGTGCTGAGATTTATTTAAATATGTCCATCAAACATGAAATTTTTTTTCCAGTTTCTTTAATTTTTCAGTTTCATTGTGTATCTTTAGGCTAAATTTTTCAGGTAATTTTTTTGATCTCAGGATTAAAGAATTTAGGTAGTTTTTATTGTTGTTGTTTTTTTAAATAAAGATTAATTTATGCCCATTTTAAACTGCACCATTAACCAACAAATTTGGGATTAATCTCAGCCCACGGTCAAGGACGCCTTCATGCAGTCAGTCTCCTTCACGTGTGCTACAGAACATACTTTCACACAGCTGCTCTGTCACCCACACAACCCCTTACGGCATCTAGAATTCGTACCTTTTTGTCTGACAAGCCCGACACCTGGTCGACATACTCCTCCTGGATCATGAAAGCAGCCAGATTGGCAGTGTAGGAGGCCAGGAAGATGACAGCGAAGAAGGCCCACACTGACACCATAATCTTACTGGTGGTGCCTTTGGGATTCTGAACGGGGACGGAGTTGTTGAAAACTAGACCCCAGAGCAGCCAGATGGCCTTACCGATGGTAAAGGAGGGACCGCCAGGCTCTGGAAGACAAACGCGACATATAAAAAATATAGCAAAGACAGAAAAGGGTGACATGTAGAAATTTTCCTGCTTTTACGAAGGATACCTAATGAATATACAATCTGCATGATGCTCATATGTCAGCAATGGTGTGAGAATGGCTGGAGTGACATGTAAAGATGAGAGGATTCGCTCTCAAAAATGACTAACTTCTAGGTCACCTGTGTGCAGGGATCGACTTGTTGCTCCTTTGAGAATTAGAAAATAATCAATCTGTAAAGTTAATGTTGAAACGACTTATTAACTACCATTACTGTAATCCTCTCACACTACTCAATACTAGTCTGAATAATACTACTGCAGAAATGCGTTACACATCACAACTACTCTGGCTGCCATGACAACCTGCTTTTATATTCTAAGACTGTTCCACCTACTGCTTTGACACTATGACATGTAGCGGGACATTACCTACTGTAGCCGTGTGAGAGACAGGAGAGAAAACGAGGGAGTGGGCTCCACGATGGCACCCTACAATTATACTACAGCTGGTGCAGGAGCGTAGACAACAGCCTTACATAACCTACCGATTACACCACACACGCCCTACACTGTTGCCTTGATAGGAAAAACAACAATAGGACTAAAAACCTGGAACACATTTGATCCAAAAGTGTAGCGTTGTTTCACACAGTCAGACATCATTAATCCAGAAATTTTAATCACAGGACAGCCTCGCCAAAAACACATTTCTGTCGTGGTGCAGCAGCACAAGACTGTATTTGATCTGATAACAGCACATTTAAAGAGAGATGCTAAGACTCTTGTCCTTATAGTAATAAGAAAATAATAAGAAAAACTACTGAAAATAATTGCTTCGATTCAATGTTTTTTGTTTTTTTTTTAAATTTGTAGGAAAAGTGCTTTCATTTGGGCCCAATCACAAAAGCCACACAGGCTGAGCAAACCGTTGCTTGTGATGCTGTGTGCCGTTGCCTCACCTCTCCCGTCTGCCAGACAGCGATTGTAACCCACTGGGCTGAAGTACTCAAACACAAACACAGCCACGGCCGACACGATCAGCAGCATCACAAACATCATCACCCAGACGTCGGCGCTGAAGGGCTCTACAGCAAAGAGATTGGGGGAGGAAGGGGGTGTGGGGCAGAGTGCAGAAGAAGATAATCAAATTAAAGCTGTAGTCATTTTTAATTTGAGCCGGATTGTCTGCGCATGGACTCAGGAGACGTGCGAGTGGACGGAGGTGAGGAACCCGCCATTGTCTCACTGACACGTTTTCCAAGTTTGAATTTCATTAGCCACTTCACTCACAACAGCCTTAACTTTCCATCATTAAAAGTAAGACACCGAAGTTTGTCAGCGCTGGTTTCTTATTTCATCAAGGATTTAGTCAAAAATTGTTGTACCTGAGCAACAAATGGCACAAATTCCATCATTCCTTAAAGATGAATTTAAAAAGCCTCGTTTGCTCTTTGTGGCACCTTTCTGGATTGAATCTGTACACTTTAATGTCCAGTCTATTAAAGTTTTTACTTGTGAAAACAAACGGCAGCTTTTAAAAGCTGTAAAAGGAAAGGCATCATTAAATATACATTTAAAAACACATCTCTGGTATTCTGTAACCATGTTAATGGAACAAGAGCAAGCTGCGGGGAAGAGCAGCAGGCATCGGGCAAGCAACTTTTCGGTGTGTTAGCCGTTGCTATTTTCTCTCTTTTTCAATGTGAAATCAGGTCATGTTGCTCTTGAGGAGATTTTTTTTCCCTTCTATCTACTCATTTTATATTATTATTGACAACCTCCAAGAGCCCATATTGACTGGGAAAAAAAAAATCATTATTTACACCAGTTTGACACTGCAATATTCAGGGTGGGGGTATAAGTTTAACTCAGCAACGGCAGGAAGAATTATTGACTTAAAACGGGTGGGTGTTACTAATGCCTTTAAAACCAGTTTGGGATTTTAGAGATTTGGATTACAGCAGATGAGCTATCGCCAAAGCTACGCAAAGCCATCTCTGACTCATGGAAGAGAGGTTAAAAAAAATAAAGAAATAACTATACGTGCGCAACTTGAAACAATTTTGATTGTATAAGACGCTATATAAATAAATAAAGATTGAACTGTGTCGTGCACTCACCAAGGAATGCAGAGGGAGACACGGTGCCATTGCTACGAGACACCATAACACTGATCCCTGTTTCAATGAAGGGCACGGAGAAGTCGATGACCTCTGACCTCTCCTCGTTGATGGTGAGTGAACCCACGGCCATGTGGGCTTTCTTTGCCACAACCTGTGTGGTAAAACAATGGATAGAGGGAAGGACAGACAGACAGATTAAAGGTCTGTGGGCATATATAGTACTGAATAATAGAATGAAATGGAAGAAAGAAACATGATACAAATATAAATAACTGTTATCAAGTTATCATCAGCCAAGTATTTAAGATGTCATTTTGGTCAAACAATAACAGAATTATTGGACTGAGTTACTGCCTTTCCACCAAACTGCCCTCTAAGCTTTCTCATAAATATTCAGTGCAGAGTTTCTGGCACCTTTGGCCATGTGTATAAATAAGACACAAAGACTGTGTTTGCAAGGGATATTTAGGCACGAATGCCAGAAGAAAAAAGACATCCTCAACGCTATACGTTGCATGGTGGTGTATATGTAGCCACGCTCTCGGCATCTGTTGTTTTGTTCCAGCGTTAGCTTTTAATCATTAGCTGCTTACTTCAGCACCGGAGGCCATGAACTGATGCTGCTACACATCGACACACATGAGCAGAGGATCTAGTGCTGGTTTTTACTTCAGGAATTTCACAGCTACTGCTGTAGATGACTATGATTTTATGTTTAGTCGCAGACGTAAACTCATCTGTGCTAACGTTCAGTTGCTCGGCATCATTACATGAAGCATCACACAGATTTGAATTCAGCTGTCCAGGAGGGAAGTACCGTATTTTACGCACTACAAGGCGCGCTTAAAACACTGATATTTTCTCAAAAATCGACAGTGCGCCTTATAATACGGTGCGCCTTGTGTGTGGACTGAGTTCCAAAATCTGTTGTGTGCCTTTGCTTGGTGCAGTACGGTAAACGCTCCGCCCATCGATTAGCGGCACGCCTATGCTTAATATACAGCAGAGGTGTGCCGCTAATCGCCCTTTACCGCAGGGATGTTAAACTGGTTCCACAAAGGGCCGTGTGGCTGCAGGTTTTTGTTGCAACCAAGCAACAGCACACCAGACTGAAGTCATTTAATCAACTGATCAACTGATGAGTCTTCAGAAAACTGATTGGTCAAACTGTGTGTGCCTGATTGGTTGGAACAAAACCCTGCAGCCACACGGCCCTTTCTGGAACCGGTTTGACATCCCTGCTTTACCGGTAATGCGTAAGGACCCCGTAAAATGGCACCGGTCAAGCGACACGCGTATGAGGCTCACTTTAAACTGCAGGCCATCGAATATGCGGCTGAAAATGGCAATCGAGCAGCTGCAACCTCAGAGACAGCGTCAAACAACACATTAAGCAGGTGAATTCAGAGCTCGCCATCATCCCGGGAGGACTCACGAAGGAACTCCAACCACTGGACATTGGTGTGAACCAGGCAGATGATGAAGAGAAGGAACTCGGGATGTTGGACATTGAAATAGCGCAGCTGTTTCATTCAGATACAGAAGATGAACACTTTGATGGTTTTGTGGCGGAAGAAAGAATATTTTGTTCAAAAAATGAGTCGAAACTCACTGTTTTATTTCCGTTGTCATTTTTTACTCTATGTTTTAGCATGCGCCTAATAATATGGTGCGCCTTATGTATGGTTTAAGTACAGAAATAAACCCCGTAATTGAGACTGCGCCTTATAACCCTGGTGCGCCTTGTGGTGCGCAAAATACGGTAAGTCTTTCCCAGAGGTTGCCGCACTTCCTTCCTCTGCTTCTGTCCTCCTGAGATTTTGTGGAAGCCACATTTAGGCGAACATAAAATGTTTTCACGGGAAATACATTTACAGATGTTGGTATACCCTAACATAAGAAATCAAAAACCAGAAATACTTGGGGAAATTGTTAGGGCCATTTTTCTACAGAGCTGCTTAGTCTTGATGGGGTTGGGAATATAATAAATAAATAATACATTTGGCTTTTGTTTATTTATTCTGAATAGATTTTGCTGGTTGATGAAACCGCGTGTGCATCATGGCTGTTGTTCATGAGGTAGATATAAATGTCCTCACCTCTCCGACCATACCATTCCATGTCCCGTTAATCTTCTTGCCATGTTTGCCATTGGTGACCAAATAGAGATCATAGGTGAATTTTACACTCTTGGCAATCTTCTTCAGGATGTCGATGCAGAAACCTTTGCAACAGCGTTTGATGTAAATCCCTGAATCCCCTGTATGATTGCTGACAGGCAATACAAAAAAAGGGAGATGGTTGATAATTGAAAACAGTACTTCCATTCATGTGTATCCGCCAGTCCAAACAAACAGCATGTAAACCAAAAGGAAGGCCAAAGTGGATTAATCATAAACGTAGTCCTCAAATAAATCATTAATAAAGAATAAGTCAGTGTAGCTGGAATAGTATGAGTATGCTTCCTTTATTTAAAAACATGCAAGCAATCCTTAAAATAGGGCCAGTTGAAATCCTCACCTGAGTTTGAGCTGCTTGCGACAGGGTACCGTGTTCCTCATGCAGGTGCCGCTGAGCGGGTCCACATCCTCCACGATGACGAACGGCGTCTCCTCCAGAGTAACGATGGACAGGTGGTCGTCCCTCTCCTCCGCTCCCGAGTACAGCTCGAATCGAGGCCACACGTGGTACCTCATCGTCAAAGAACCTCTCTCCCACTTGCCAACCTGCACGAGAGAGTGGGAGGACGGCCGAGTGATGTACAGGCTACAGTAATAGACGCTTCACTGTCCTCCCTTCAAAAGGGAGGATAAGCAATGCCAGATGAACCACAGACGGAAAACAAGAGGAGACGAAGGGAGAAAAAGACTCGGATAGTGCGATAGAAGAAAAGAACATATTCACCCTGTCCCATTGTCTGTCCTTGTCGAGAAGAATGATGACTAGTTTGGGAAACATCTGGTGGCCTTTTTCACTGAACGATAGATTTCTGCCTTCAAAAGTCACGTTCATGACGTACCTGGAAACACAAAGACAAACTGGAGTCAGAACTTCAATACTAGTTACACTCAGTGACACAAGCATTTGTTTTCAATCAGTGTCAGTATTGGAACTGAGCAATATTTAAGAATATTTATATAACACCATTTTAAAATAAAGTTTAAAGATGCCCTACAGGCAGAGAAGTACCCAGCCGCACACTGACTGTATTCTTACTAAAATATGGCGGCGTTGTTAAGTCACTTCGTTTTCTGCTTCTGACAACTGTGACTGGACAGCACCACCACTGACCATAAGACTGTTGGGATACAGTTGTAAAGCTGAGAAATCTACATTAGCTTCAGCATGGTGATCAACAGGCATTCACAGAGTACAATACAGGTGCCAAACAGTGTTAATACATTGATGGTTAAATCAATATCTTTATATATAATATCTATATATCTATCAATATCTTCTTTTCAATATGAATGAAATATTAGAACCAGACTACAGTGTAAAAAAATAGTTTGATTAATTCCTTATTAGCCACAGCACTGTTGCCTCACAACAAGACGTTTCCAGCTTCGAATCACCTGGGGACCTGGGACTATTCTGGTATTTATGTGTCCTCCCACAGTCCACAGACGTGTTTTTTGTCAATAGGTGAATTGGCTACTTTAAACTGAACTTAAGTGTGAATGTGTGTGTGTGTAACTGTTTGTCAATCTTTCTGTGCTGGCTCTGCGATGGGTGACTTGTCCAAGGTCTTCCCCCTTCTCCCACCTGTAGGCATCTGGGTGGAAGGCTCAGTGCATGGGGCAAAAAAGATCCTAAAATAGCCAAAGAATGTTACAGACAATCCAGTATGAAACTAGTGTCTTGACAATGTGATGTACACATGTTCCACTGCACTGCAATCGAAAACAGGAGAATCAGAGCGGGCAAGACTGGGAACATTTCTGGAGTATGCAGAGAAAATTAAAAAAATAAATAAAACTAAACTAAAAAAAAAAACAAAAACAAAAGAACTACTCATTGACTGGCAATGCTCTGACCAATTTTTTTGCTGATGCTGGCAGAAAATGACAAGGTGTGAAAAAAAACATTTAAACTCCTACTAAATTTATCCATATATGAGCACAGTGCATTCACTTTCTGTTGGTCAAAACTGGCACTGGTACCAGGTAGGATTTTAAAACCAATGAAGGACCAGTGAGCAGCCCCCGTAAATCTGATATAAAGAAAACTATGAGACAAAGAAAAATCTGACGTCAAAGGATTAAAGGAGTAATGTAAACTGTGTTACCAGATGGCAACCTGTGTGTGTGTGTGTGTGTGTGTGTGTGTGTGTGTGTGTGTGTGTGTGTGTGTGTGTGTGTGTGTGTGTGTGTGTGTGTGTGTGTGTGTGTGTGTTGTGATGGACAGGTGATCTGTCCAGGTATTCCTGTGTCTTACCCAGTGGTTGCAGGGTTTTACTCCAGCACCAGTATAAAATGTCCTTAGATGTGTTTAAAAGTTTCAGATGATGCCAGTGCTCCAAAAGGCATCTTCCAAACTTGTGATATTGAAACAGTCACATTGTTTTTTGCTTTGTCATTTTCACAGAAACAATCCCGAGTCTGTGAGTTGAGACTAAAGATAAACCATCAGTGTTGTTTTTGCTGATGCTCACAGTTATTTACAAATGTAAAGCAGTTATTCCTTTGGTCGTAATCCAAAATGATCTACTACGTGCGTGCGTGCGCAGCAGCAGAAGTTATAAATGAGGTGAAGTACACCGTTACCCACAAACATCTACCACCAACAATGTGAAAAGCAAAGTAAATCAATTCATGAGTGAATAAAAACACAGAAAATAGATGAGCAACGAGTCCGAAATCTCACCAGAAATTCATCACATGTACCTCCCAGTCGAGCACGCAGTACCTCTATGATGTATCTTTCAAATATATACAGTATATACCTATATCTTTCTATATCAAACTACTACATCTCTACATCTCATCTCTATATTTCTACATCTCTATTTCTCTATCCTTCAATTGGTTGTAGATCATCAATGTCTTCTTTTGCACCTGTATGGGTGCTCAAATATGTCTATAATCTGAAGAGATTTGCTGACACATGATCTAAGTCTAGAAAAAAATACCATAAAAGAAAAAGCTAATCCCTTGATAGAACAAACCACATATTCCATCAACAGTGTTCATTTCCCAGAAAAAAAAATAAGCTTAAGGAATAAAATGTATATCAACAATAAGACAATATAGGGACAGCTTTTGCTGGACAATGAAAATGGTGAGTCATGAGGCAGTTGTGGGTCATAAAAATGTGGTCAATATAAATTTTATATGTGACCTACCAGAGTCTAATTATTGCTACTCTAAGTGTATATTTCTGGAAAAACTCCTCCATATTCCTGAGATGCTCTGCTCAGTTTCTAAGCTGTGAACCTTGACCCCTTGAGTTGAAGTTGACATTTATGTCAGATCTGAGAAATCTTCCTCAAAGCGATCTTGAAATGCCATGGTCAACATCCAGGACACTGCGGTGACCCATGACCTCTAAAGTCTAATGAGTTTATCATTAGTCAATTCATCATCGATGTTCCATCATCCTGGATAAACATGAAAGCACTCTGACCTTAACCTTTGACCTATGAACTCCAAATGTAACTTTCCATCTGAGCAACATGAAATATTTAAACTCTCAGACAGTGGCGGGATACATCTGAATAAAATAACCCTTAAGACAAATTCGTTCGTCACTTAGTCAGAGTGAAAAAGAAAATTCTTTCGACTGTTTAAAAGGGCCCAGATGGATAGATGAGTAAACGGGTGGACTAAACCCAATAACACAATGCCTGCAGTCTTGGCTGACACACGGAGCCATAAAAAGAGCATTGCATGCAGCATACGCAAAACAACATCACAGGAAGGCTCATAACACTAATATAACGTGTTGCCATGGCACCCACAACCTTAGCAATTTTGCAATCAGCTGTGTTACCATGGGAACAGTAATCTCACCCAAGACAGCCTGGTTGTGGACAGAGACAGACAGAGAGAGCGGGAGAGAGTGACGGCAAGAAGGAGTATTTCAGTAGAAACCAGTGCATTCAAATAATAAATCAATAGAAAAAAGTGGAAGATGTGTCTAATCAGGATGTACAAATGAATAAGAAACAACCACAGTGTAGACATAGATTTAGTACCTTAGTAAAAAAAAAATAGCTTAATAAAACAGAATAAAACAAAGAATGACACAATGTGTAAACAGCAGCAGTGTGTAAATTTCTAAACCACTTCTTCTCTAAAACATCATTTGTTCTCTACATTCCCCAAAGCACAATAAAGACTGTGTGCATTTCAAGAAAGAATTCCAGGATTCGTTAGACAGTTTTATCGTCTCTGTAAAGCTGCTATTTAATGCTGCTCCTCTGCTGAAGGAAGCATGAACTAGGAGCTAACATAAGGGTGCTGCAAGCAAAGCAGCAAAGGGTCAAAAGCCTGTGGGAGAGGCTTCGACCATGTGGTGGCTATAAAAATTCCAACAATCCCAAAATCGCTTTACAACACGAAATCACTCCAAAACATTAAACACTTTGATATTTTCTACCAGAACATAAATGCAAACACAGGAACAGGAGCAAACCTGTATTGTCCACACACAATAGGTCCCTCAGTGGATGCAGTCGAAACCACTTGCAGCACATTTTCTCATTATCCTGGTGTTTTTGGCCGCTGTGTATAAAATAAGCCCCTCTAGAGGACGTGCATATACTGCTTCCATGAGTTTATGTATTCAGCATCTGTGTGTATGTTTGCGTGTGCCAGTTCCTTTTCCATCTCTGTCCATCAGGATAGCATACTTATGCAGCAGCCATGCAGCCCACTGTGTCCAATAGCTGTAAATAACCATGTAGAGACATATGGTCTTATTATTGTCCCATTCTCTAGGGTGAACTGATGGAACAGGTGAAATTATGCATGCGTGTGTGTGTGTGTGTGTGTGTGTGTGT
>BJFM01002213.1:155346-192764 GCA_016586285.1 Arothron firmamentum | reverse complement strand
CCTTCTCTGTCATCTCTTGAAGCTCATCTTTTAGTTTAGCTATTGAGAGGTCACGGAGCTGAAGGTCCTCCTGGAGTTTCTCATTGTGTTGCCTAAAACTTTCAAGTTCTTCTTTGGTGGAAGCTGAATCATTTCTAGCCTCCAGGGGGAGCGCTGTCTTGTTGGGTATGTCTTGTTCTTTTTTTACCTTAAAAATAATAAAAATTCAACATGTTTATGCAAAGGAATGTAATATATATTCAAACAATATCTTGGTATTCCTGTTGAAATGTTAAAGGAACTTACTTGGCAAAGCTCAGTGAGGTGAGCGATGGTCATTTCCCGCTCCTACAAAAGTGCAATTTAATGCAATAAAAATGTGTTTTAATTATACATTACACAAATATTTAGGAACGATGTGTGTGAAGAAAGACAAAAAACACCTTAAATTTGAGTTTAAGATGCTAGTGTCTGTACCTGCAGCAGCTCCTGAAGCTTCTCCAACCTCTCCCTGCAGCCGTTTAGCTCCTCTTTGGTTGCAGCCGCTTCATTCTGGGCCTCTGTTAACTCTTCTTTTAGCTCAGATACCCTGCCCTCATCCACTCTCAAAGATACCTAAAGAAAAAAGGTAAATATCACACACAGATAGACATAATCCATGAAAGAATGATATCAGGTTGGGAATAAACATTCGACATACCTTCTCAAGCTGCTCCTTCAGCTTCTCGATTGTAACTTTGTTTTCCTAGAGAGATGCAGATGCAGTTTCAACATTTGATGCTCTCATTACATTAACAAACCAAGGGGATGTCCCCTACCTGCAGCTCTTCTTGGAGTCTGCCACAAGTGTCCTTGTAGCTGACTAGCTCCTCTTTTGTGGCCAAAACCTCAGCTCTGACCTCCTGTAACTCCTGCTGAACCTCTGATGGGGATGCCGGCTCATCAGAACCTGAAGCCTGATGACCAGAATCATCAGAAAGATTTACTCTCTGGTGTGTTCGGTTCTTCATCTGTCTGAGCAGATCCATGAGCACAGACAGCCTCCTCTCATACTCCAACACCTCCTCCTCAGAGCTGGAGAGCAGCTGCTTCTGGAGTTCCTGATCCTTCTGTATCCCACTGAGTCCCACCTCCAGCTCTTGAAGCCTCTGGGTCAGATGGAAGACCTTCCCAGTGGAAACCGGTCTCAATTGTCCGATCTCACTGAAGTCCATTTTGGGAATCACAATGTCACTAAAGCCATAGCTGTGTGGCTGAACATTTGGCATGAATTGTGGCTCTACATGCTCCGGTCTATCCTCGAATTCTTTGGATCTTTCTGGCTGCTGGATGGTGAAGGTCTCAGTCACCTTGTCTCTAAGATTCAGCTCCAGCTCAGACGCCTTCTGTCGCAAATCCTCGGCATGTCGTTGAGTCTGCTCTAGTTGGAGGCGACAGTGTCTTAACTCACATTCCTTTTCACTGACAATGTCCTCCAGCTCTTGAACACGGAGACCTAATTCTTCCAATCTGGATGAAGCGCTTTGCTCTAAGGCTTGCACTTGGGCCTGCATGACGACGAGACCTGCAGTTTTCTGTATGAGAGCATCCTCCAGGTCTGTGTCTGTGCTCTGGAGCTGTCCTGTTTCAGCTAAAGCCTTCGTGCTCTCTTTCAAACATAGATAATTCTCCAACAGCTCACGGTGTTCTGTTTTGAGCGTGCCGAGCTCCTCGGTGGCCAGATCCATTCTCTGCTTCATTTCTTCATACTCCTCTTTATTTAGAGCCCATGTAGAGCTCTCCGACTCAGCCCTGGTGTCCTCATCGTCCTCCGATACTTGTTTCTGCTCAATATTGGTCAGCTCCTGCTGAAGTTTATCTATGACGGCGCTCATCTGGTCAACCTCCTCTTCATTATTCCTCTTCAATCGTTCCTGCTCACTTCGTAGACACTCCACCTGTGACTCCAGGTCTTTAATTACTTCTTCCCTGCCATCCAGTTCCTTCAAAGAAAAATTATGGAGAGTAAGATATTTGATTCTGCTTTTAGTCGGTCATTTTTAGCTAAAAACCTCTGAGCCACCTCTGTGCTTGGAATGATTCCTTATCCTAAGACATGTTTCAAATCAGAACGTTTATTTTAAATGTGTTAAATTTAACTTGAAATATTTGACTCAGAGGCTTTATACGCCACCACATGAGCAGACAATCGCCTTGAAAACAGATGATGGTAGAAATACTTACCAAGAAAACAAACAATAAAGACAAAACCAAAATTAAAAAAGAAGCCAAAAAATAACAAAAAAATAGTGGGAATGAAACTACAGACCACACAAACACACACACACAGAGTGATGTACAACCACAGAACTATGCATACTCTAAAGAGACCTTTTTGTCTATTTTGTATGCATATTCTGTTACCTTGTTATCAGAGGTTGTTTCCATGTGTTGAAGCTTAGTGATCTGTTCATTAAGAAGTGTTATTTCCCTGTCCTTCGTCTCCATCACCTTCAAAAGTCAGAGATTGTATTGTGATGGCTATTAATAAGCAAGCCAATGGAAAAGTCACTCATTCAGTGTTGTGGCGGTTTCCTGAGAGTGCACTAACTGAGGCAAAGAAGACGTGTTCCAGCAGGGGAAGTAAACTTTGCAAGCAAAAAATGATGTTAAAAAAATAATAATAAAGAACTGCAAAGTTATAGAACAGATAAGTGTGTGTGTTTTTATAAAATGTACAGTGAAAGTTCCAGGGCCCTATTACAACCAGACAATTTTAATACTACAGAAATTACACAATGGGCAACTGTGAATTTTGACAGTCTAAGCTAAAGATACTGTGCAATGTTCCAGTACCAGCATGTTTATTTACCTGGAGGAGACTATCTCTGGTTTCTAGGTATTCCTGCTGGCTGCTGATCTCTTTCCTCTGGATCTCCAGCTGCATGTGAAGCTGCTGAACCTCCTCACTCTTGTTCTCCAGCTCCTCTCTAAACTGCTCCAGCTGCTCTTCCAGATTACAGATCTGGGGCAACAGATACACATGACTTTTCTGAAGAAACATCATTAGGGCATCCGAGTGATAGGACAGCAAATGTAGAAACTCTGCTTTGGCTATTCTTTTTCACATTGCTGTAATTAAAATACTATACTCAACATTTCCTTTTCAGATACACTCATGATATTTGTGTCATTTTAAATGTGTGCCTGTCTGTCTCATTAAAGTTTGGAACACATATTGGAGTTGACCAGTACCCTACCTCCTTCTCTTTCCGCTCCAGAGCTTCTCTTTCTGTCTGTAGTTGTGACTCCAGCATGGACTGTTCGGTCTCTGTGATGGTTGCATGCTGGTTCTTTTGCTCAACCTGCAAAAGACACACACCAAATAAATCATTTAGCCTAGATAGTGGTTAATTACAGCAGAGCATCACGGTGCAAAAACAATACATCCCTGCATGTTTTTCCTGGTTCATAGCATTCTTTGCATCTACCTTTTCACTTACTACATTATTCTAAAAGCATTTCCCCAGCTGATATTTGGGATTTTCCACTGTGAACACTGGGGGGCAATCTTGACAGTTGCTATCGCTATATGTTATCACCAACATCAAACTGCCGGGTTGCTGAAGTGGACCCACCCCCACATTGTTCTCAGCTTTTCCTTGTCCCACCCTCCTCCCATTCCTTTTTAGGCAGTCACCACAGCGACATCTTTACGCACACACACACACACACACACACACACACACACACACACACACACACACACACACACACACACACACACACACACACACACTCATTGAGCCATGCTACACAGCTAATGTTTGGACTGTTATTTGCTTATTTTCTCTGATTTCCATAATCTTTCCCTCCCCCCTCTAACCTTCTCCAGGGACCCAGCGCTGGCCAGCAAGGCCTGCTCCAGCTCGCGAATGCGGCTCTCCAGCTTGTCAATCTCTTCGTCGCGCTCTTGCAACTCACGACGCAGCTGCTCCGAGCTGAGCAGCAGCTCACTGCACCAATCTGCCTTCTCCTTCAGCTGTGAGGTCAGCCGGTCCACCTGGTAGAGAGAGGGGAGAGGAGAAATGAGAGGAGTGGGAGCAGGACAAAGAGAGAGAAAGAGAGATGAGAGCAATTGTTAATGACATTCCCTCTCAGACACTACTCGGCACGACGTAGAAGATACACGTACAGCTAGCTGGGAGGTCAGCTGATCCACCTGAGAAAGGAGGAGGCTGATAATATAAGTGCAGGGACAGATGGGAGAGAGAATTTCATTCAGGGTGACACAAAACACAGAAGAGACCACTGACCAGAAGGACTGCTTGCAGTTACTCATCCATCTGTGAGATGGGAAAACATCAGCAGATAAGTGAAGGAGAGAAAAAAAGGGTTCCACGGTAGGGGGTGTTTGATTGAGATGCTCTAAAGTAACAAATTTGTATTTTCTTGTTTAAACATTTCCTGCATTTTTTTTAATTCACACATGCCAGGATGCTGTTTTACAGACATTGATTCTGCATTAAGGGAGATTAAAAAAACACCTTATAGCCAGCAATTCAGGAAACTTTAATGTAACTAGCGTGTAAGATGGGCTCTTCCAAAGTATTTTGATTATTATCATTACAACTCCTCTCAAACAGATCATTGCAACAATGTCAGGAGCACCCTGATATTTTTTCCCCTTTATTTAGCTATAGTCTAACACAGTAAAGACAAGTGGACAATGGGGTGCAGAGAGTGGGAGTGGAATAAAGACTGCTTCCAAATAATGACATATTGTATGTAGCAGAGGGAGGACAAGGGAGAGACAGTTTAAGGTAATTATTGGCTACAGGATTTCTAAAAAGGCACTAGTTCTGTGGGAGACTTGAATCTGCATAGAGCTAGAAGCAATACCTTAACGGATACGCCATCCACCTGCAATAGCCATAGGAAGTCAGAATGTAGAGGCAAGAAGGAGCAGAGGTTGGAGAGTTCAAGGGTAAGTGGGGGGGTAAAAGCACTTAGTGAGCAAATGTGGCAGGAACCTCTAGAAATGATCAAAAGTTCTGTTGAGGGTAATTTCTTCTGGGACTCGGATGCACAAAACATACGGTACAGACAGCAGCTACGAGGAAAACACAGAACCAGCAAGAAACTGCAGCACAACATGAATCAAACAATCACAGATAATGTTTCATTCATATACAGCAGGAAATGAACATGTTACTATGGTTTCTATCCTGACTGAGCCCGATGAGTTTTCAGTAATTACCACATTATGACATACAAGACATTATTCTACTGCACAGATAACAATACCACTCAGAAAAATTATTGTTTCTCTAATAGCATAACTGAATTCTGGCAAAAGAAAACTGCACCAAGCGCCCCTGACACACACAATAAACACACTAATCCAGAATATCATTCGGTAGTATTTCCACCAAGGTTGTAGCTGTATTGACAACTAGTTGGAAATGAAAGCATTAGAGTTAATCAACAGTTAACTACTACAAGACTCATTTCTCCGCCACCGTTATTAGTATAAAAATGATATGACATGAAGAATCACAATGATCAAAGCAAACTCTGATTTCAGCTGTGCAGCACTCCCAGTTTCATGGTATCATTTTCAAGGTAGCTCTATTGTTGTGCAGAATGACTCCCAGCAATGCATTTATGATCACAGGTTTCACAACAGTGAGATGTGCAAGAAATATAAACAAAAACACAGTCCTCTGGCAGAGAACCGAGCTTTCTCCCGTTACCTCCTGGTTTCTGTGCTCAGAGCCAGCCTGCTGCTTCTGCTGGTTCTTCAGCTGCTGCTCCAGTTTCTGGATCTCCTGCTGGAAGAAGTCTCTTTCGTGCTCCCGATCCACAGCTTGTTCCTAGACATCAAGACAAAAAACCCCAACGTGAATACCAAAACGATGAATCAGGCTTGTCTTGTAAGAAAACACATCCCGACATCAGCAGGTGATTTGTCTCAACCGCTCAGTAACATTAACAGAGTCAGAATCCAGGTTATGTGAACCACTGAGTCACCGTCCTGCACCAAAATATTCTACGAGTGCATGACCACGGTAATCCGTTTATGCTTTGCTCATACAGTGAGGTGTTAATCGGAGTAATCTGACAGAATTTAAAGGAGGTATACCCTAGCATATAAATGGGAATGTTGGACATTATTTCTGCGACTTACATCAAGGAATTTCCTGTTATTCTCCAGCTGTTTCTCCAGAGCCTGGATCTGCTGCTGGAGGTCCCGCCTCTCCGCCATCTGAGTCTGCTCCAGTTCAAACACCCTGCTGACCTGCTCCTCCAGCTCTGCCTCCAGAAGCTTATTGTGCTTCAGGAGGTCAGCGTTCTCCTTTTCTGCCTGACGCTGAACCTCCACCTTCTCTTTCATCAGTTTCTCAGTCTCCTTGAGCAGGTCTAGGAGATACAGATACACCAGTAAGCATCCTTTTCGGACGTAAAAGTTTATATAACCTATTATTTTTTCCATTCACGTTAGATTGCAACAGAGCAGATGCTGAGATAATGAAGAGTCTGAAGTGTGTGTTACCTAATTTAAGACAGGTTTGTCATATTCTCAAGTGTGACCGTAGTTGCACTAACTTCAGACTCTTCAAACATCTCAGTCAACCTTCCAACATGATGTCCCAGTACCAAACATGAATCATAATCATAATACTTAGTATTTGCCTTTACAGCACCACCAGTGACCAAGCCACACCGGGTTAACCAGGATCAAACCCCTCGCAGGATTAGTGCAAAAGTAACAGGGTGAGCGAGAGTGCAAGTGACAGAGCAAACATGAGCAGCGCAGACAGTGCAGTATCCATGCCCAATAAGCATTTACAGGCAGGGGAGAGGGACTTCAGAAGAACCAAACATCTCACTCTCTTAAAGAAAAGCTGTAATCAGAGCATTTACGCATTTCAAATATATGGATTTTTTAAAAATAAAACACGAGAAAAATCAGAGTGTAGATGATTGACAATCAGGACAGAATTGTTACATATGATTTCCAGATCACTTTCATTTGTCCATGCTCAAAAAAGTGCTACCACCAACTCCAAGACGATCAAAGTGACACACTGAGACAAAATTAAGTCAAAATGAAAAGCTGAGGCAAAACGTTAGTGAGTGAACAATTTCAGTTTGTGAATTAATGGCAAGCAAGCTCCAAGCTCTGTTGGTGAGTTGCTGGATCAGGGTTAGAGAGATTCACCATCACATAGCTACAGTGGACAATTAGAAGAACACATAATGAATATGACTGAGCCATGCTCAAAGTGGACACACCTGCTTCAGGTGCTGCAACCATTGCAGCTTCAACTAGGCCTACAGGAGGAATAAGAAAGCACAGGAATTTAACATGCTCTTGTTTGTGTCATGAACAGGAGAAGGGAAGGCAGAATGCAGTGCATTTCTGGAGGAGTCAGTAACAGCCTAAAGCTGTGGACAGGATGATGTCAAAAGTGGGTTGTCTTAAGAAACGAATGTACTTTATACCCGTAAATAAAAATACTCACCTGTATACATGAGAATGTACACATGCAAACCTTTCTGATAATACATGAGTCATAGCAAAAAGAGGTGATTATTATCTTTCATCATATACCAGCAAATTAATGATTACCTGTTGAAGGTGTGGAAGAAATGCAGTAAACTCAAAATGTTACAGGAAATAAAATACAAAAATTAACCTCTTTGTTAAAATTTACAGATTGAATGATATTTGTGAACCAAAATTAGATCATGTTTTGATCTCTTTTTCATGATGAAGACCTAAGGTCTGTGTATCGTTTAACTTCAGCTGCACCCCTTAGCTAGAGAACCAACGTATTTTGTATACAGAATATAACACCTGATGTATTAACATAGAACTGGCACTGAAGCTGGTTTGCCAAGCGTATTAAAATCCCTGTGTCCTGCGTATTCCAAGGAGCAAATTTTGCTTTACGAAGTGAATATTTAAAATTTCTACTTTAAATAAAATAAAGTGGTGATGCTCAAGTCAATCTGTTTTCAGGGATTGTCAAATAAATTAAATGCTTAATAATTTTTTATTAAGAATGAGGACGGCCTATGGTTGTTCTACTAGGAATAATTTTTTTTCTCTTTCATAGGAGAAATACTCAGATACATACGAAGTTCACGGGGCCCAGCGTGCTCCCTCATGGCATCTTGTTGTCGGGACAGCAGCTCCCGCTCCTCCAGCATCTGAAGCCTCTCCTGCTCTAACTCATGCAGTCGGCTACTGGTCACCTGTATGAAAGAATGGTTTTTAGTTAGAAAGCACAGTGCTTTATATACTACTAGATGATGCTAACTTAATTTGCCATCAGAAGCTATATTCTACAGTAGATACAAGCAGTCAGGGAACTAAAGACAAATAAATCCTATTTAATTTTTTCAAACGCCCATATCGTATATTTGCTTTCTCTGAATGCAGCCGCCCCTAGCTGTATTTGCATAAAGATGACTGAGATGCACCAGCGGGCTTTAAAGGCTGTTGGGTTGATGGATGTTGTGGTTTGGTGGTTTTCTGCAGCTGGAATGCCTCACCTGCAGCTCTTGCTCGAGGTTCAACTGGAGTTCCTCCTTCTGATGCAGCTGTTCCTCCAGCGCAGCCCGTTCGCCCGTGTAGCCATCAATGAGACCTGAAAATGCAAATCAGTGAAAATGTTAAACGTGGAATGAGTCCTGAACATTTCTCGAGTCGAGAAAAACAATAAGTTCATTTAAAGAAACACAAACACAAGTTAATCGAACATAAATAATGGTGATGCAAAATTCATGGTTACCAACAACACAACAGCAGACAGGGGGACATTAACGCATAACAAATAAGGACATAAACAGAGTATGTATGACCCATTTTGCTTGACATGAAGTACAACACTGAGCTGTAAATACAATGCTCCATCATTACTGTACTGCTCTGTTACAGGTCAATAAGCATGAGGCAGCACGTTGTTATTCACTTCATAGTTATGGGTTCTCACACGCCAAAGGACTGGGGACAAACATTTCTTCACCTACAGATACTCGAATCAGATTTTTTTTTTTTTTGTTAAAATCCAACATTTCTGAAAGCACACAATCCTAACAGGTAATATTTACTTGCTGCTTGTGTTATCAGGAGACAGCAGTTATTACAGACACGTTAACAGGAACCAAACAGCGTGTAAAGTTTGTTTAAGGAGGGATCTTTCTAAGATACACAGCTTTCAGACGAACATTGTCCAGCCAGGACAGCTTTTTTTTTTTTTTTTTTAAACTGTATCGTTTATTCTGTAACAAAATAACTTTCTATTTAATTAAAAATAACAACTTTTTCCACTTAATGTTCTTGTTTTCAGAAAGAATGTTGCATCAATTTATGGAACTATTTTAAGAGCAGTTTTCAACAGGCCACATCCCAACCTTTTTACTCATACCTCCCAGCAGACATTGATGTCCATATGCTGATAGACAAACACAGGACACTCCTCTTACAAATACAATGGTGTCACGGACATGAATACGCCTTGCCTACAATAAAACAACAAAACTCACACCTCAAGATCGGATTTTGATGTTATGTTGCGGTTGTCCGTACAAGTTCATTTTCAGAATTCTGGACAAATTACTATATTTATTATTATAATCCGAATTACAAACACACATTTTTGGAAATAATTCCATTGCACTTGGTGGTCAATGTCTTGTTGGAACACCTTGGAACTGAATTAATGTTTACCCAAGAATCTAAGCAGAACAGCAGAAAGGCTGAGGGGACTCCCCCCTGGCAGCCATTGGACGCTTTTTCATTGGCTTAATCTTTAATAGAAAAACCTATTTCTTCTTGTGGCTTTTCACCAGCTATGGAATGAGAAGCAAAACTAACTTTGTACAGAGAAAGTAGTCACTATGACAAGGGATATAACCGTAGATCTACATGACATGTTTAAAGTAACGCCTATATTTTATAAACTTCAGCATAATCAAACAATATTAAATTTGTGCCCCAAAATCGACCATCCAGGACCTTGAATTACAGTATCCCCTCAGATTTCAAATGTGAGATGCTACTTCAGCTTTAGGATGGTTAAAAACAGACCAAATGCCTTTTTATATTAAGATTGTAACTGAATCCACAAAACTATAGGCATATTTTGTTAGTCGTTGCCCTAATTACCACAATGTTTTTCCACTTATGTTTAACAGCTCTGCCCTCCTGACATATAAAGGTTAGAGCTTTTTATGGTGGCAAATATTTGTTAAATATTACAAAGGATTACAGAGGACAAACTTTAACAAGGATCCTCATGTAAGAGCTAAGTTGTAATGATTGAAATCCATATACTTACCATTGGTGCATGTACAAGCCAGAATAAAAGAGACAGCCGAGGTGCAGCACAAGTGCAAACTAAATTCAATCTGGTCTACTAGGTTGTGGTTTGTGGGAGGTTAGATGTGGTTGCAAGAGTTGGTATTAGGAGCAGCTTTCTATGAAGTGGATGGCACATCCTCAGTAAGGTAAATTACAGAACAATCATGGCAAGATTAATTTATCACAAGTATAAGTCTCACTTTCAAAAGTTTCAGTCGCCTTAGACAATTTAAACTACATATCAGTGAGCATCGGACATATAAACTAGCATTTGTTATTTTCTCACGACAGACGGACTCACTCTCTTCTTCTTTCTAACAGATGAACCCATCCCTCCCCTGGCACGTGCACGTGTCTATTTATGCGAGCTCCTGAGGCTCTGGACCACGTCATAATTGGGTCTGATGCGTCATGAAAACACTGTCATCCTTAACTGATTCCAAGCTGCATCATTGATGAAGAAGCTTCGTTAGCAGGGTAGCACATCCGCTTTGAAGCGCACGTCAGAGAAGCTCACCCTCAGCTCGGTGGAGTTCCAGTGCCAGTTGCTCACGTGCCCTGGCCTCCTCTGTCAACCTCTCCTGCAGTTCCTCCTGCTTCTGGAGCAGCTCATTTATCTCCTGGTTGTGGCGGAAAGACTCCCGCATCAGCTCGGTCTGGGTCAACCGGGCATGTTCGAGCTGCAGGAGGGAACAAATTGTATTACAATCGATGGGAGACATTGGAAGAAAAGCTGTCTTTAAAGAAAAAAGAAAAACAAAAGGAAAAAGACACCAAATCAAAAATGATCAGTCCTAGATGTGAAGACCGATGGAAGAGGTATTAAAAGTTTGGATGATGGCAGACTAGAATAGCAGCTGTGAATTACTTTTGTAATTGTTTTTAAATCTTTGACAGCAAATCATTATAATAATGTCATGAATTATACCGCTGATATAATTTTAAGCATTAACAAATAAAAATAATACAAATTTACTCCTAAACCATGAACCACAATTCATTCCTTTTGATACATATCCCAAAAAAATCTGATTTTGATTTTAAGCATATGAGGTAAATATTTGTTCAGTATCCTTAAAAAGTTATCAGATATAGCACAGACTGAAAGATCAGGTACTCCAAGTTTTCCACCTTTCCAAGAAAAGCATGCTGAAGAATACACAAATGTAAAAAAACGACATGACAACACGTTCACCGCATGACTCAACCTTCCATGGTGAGGTGACTGTGGGAGTGCTACTCACTAACTAACACACATTCATGGTTTTATAACCCAGCAGGACGCTTAATTCATCACAGTCTTTTTAAACAGCTCCATATCTCCTTGAGCAAAGGTCTCATTGTAATATCATGAGAACGAGGCGGAGGTAACATGACCCTACCACTTCACAGTCTTATAATCTTTCAACCTGTGTCCAAAAGGCAAGCTCCACAGAGCTCCTTGGGAATCTAACTAAGATTATATCTGCGTGAATACATGCATTCATTCAATAAAATATTGATACTTCACTTATAAAATATTAACCAACAGCACAGCTCTTAACATCAGATGCCTCTGTAATACAGTGCCCAAAACAGGATGTGCCACCAGGTAAAAACTTACTGTATAGGGAGGAGTGGGCAGAGAAATTTTGGAGATCACCTTAAGCAGGTGACCGTCAGTACTGTGATTGACATGTGAGATCTGAGTCTGCACCACCACAGCGTTTTTGTCATTCAAGGTGCTGCATAGTGGAAAAGGTCTGGGAAGAGGAACGCGAGACTCCACTTCATAGACATCCTGGTCTTCCCCCTCCATCCAAGTGGAGCTCTGCATGCTGGAGTTCCAATAAGAGCGGTAGGAATCCATTCTGGCGGCTGCTGGATGACAAAAATAACTCCCAAATGTGATTTTTATGTTGGAGCAGCTTTCCTTGACTCATCAAAAGAGGGTTCCATTTGTCATGATCCTCCTGGCTGTGAATAGAACTCCAGTGGGGAATGGAGTGGCGAGCAATGTCGTGGAGCGCTCCAGGCAACTGTTTCTATGCGTTTACCACACACACACAATTCTAAACAACATGTGGGGAGGAAGACAGTCACGTCACCTCAATCACATTCAGTCGAGTGGCAGTAGGACAAGCTGTATGTAAACACTCCGGCGAACAAATCTTCTGAGAATTTTTAGTCCTACCAAATAGAGTCATCCTCTGCTGCAGGTAGAAGTCACATCCTGATCTGGAAACTTAAACAAGTAAAAAAGATGATCACAGGAGGTGTGTCACCACAAAGCCGAGCAGTCCTCCTCATCGTAGCCTCTTTACAGACCTCCAGCCTTCGCTTTGACCTTCTTTCTTCACAGGAAAGCCATATCATGCTGCTCGGTGACTCTCACTCCCCCCACGTCTGTTCTACTCTCCCTCTCTCTCTCTCTCTGTCGAGATTCATTCACAACAGTACGCAGCCGTAGCAACCCTAACCTGCGGGGATGCCTCGCAGGGGCCCCTTTTAATTGTTTAGTCCAAGCGGCAGCCAGCTGAGGGCGAAATGACAGCACTCAAGTCTTTCGCTTTCCTCTTTACTTCCTCTTTGCACTGCTGTCATTCCCTCTCCACGCATGCTCGTATTCCTGCGTTACTCACTGCAGCCGGCTCCCTCTCCAGTCACGCAAGGCTTATTTATCCCAGCCTGCCAAATGTGAAACAAATTGACTCCACTTCACAAAAGGAAAAAGACAGATGAGCCTGGAGATTTCTGGGGTACTTTTCGCTACTTTTCTACCCTGATCCGACATGATAGGATACGGTTCAGCATATGTGGCAGGAGCGCAGGTGTGGCCTCAACCTTTACAGCCAGTCAGATAGGTAGGTTTGCAAAGAGATCATGTGCTCCCACCTCGCACACAAATTATCTAAAGACAACACACACCCTTCCTGCACAAAGTCGTCAAACTGGATTCCTGCTTGTGCCGACAGAAAAAAAAGGCGAGCCAGTCGTGCTGATGTGTTGCCTTCAGCTCCTACCTGCTGCCTGCATTTCTAAGTCTCACTGAACCATCTCACCGACGTGTCGGTGAACAATCTGTGAGCAAACATGTTAGGAGGGGAAATAATTTACAACAGCCGCTCAGCAAAAAACAGTTAACATTCCCGGTCGCCTAGCCGTGTCAGTTTCATTTAATGACGCCATTTCACTGTCAGCAAGACATGGTAATCCAGCACTCAGACGAGACTAATGTACTCAGGATCAATAGTGGCAGCAGTATTATTGAACAACTCACTGGGCTTTGTTGATCCCAAGTTTACTGCACTGTTAGATGTGTGTGCTAGAAGACTATGTTACATGTAATCAAGGAACCTTTATTGGGGTTAAAATTATTTTTACTTGTGATTTTTCTTCACAACCAGTCTAAATGTTCACTTTGACTATATAATTTCATCCAGTTATTTTCAAATACGTTATTTAGCATAACACCTTCAGGTTAAACAAATACATTTATGCAACTCTTCTGGCATTTTTCCTGATTTTCTATCTTTTATTAAGAAGCAGATCAAAACGATAGATTTTGTGGGTAAAAAAAAAAATCAAAATCCCATGTATCCCATGAAAATATGAATGACTCAACATTCACCCAAGATGCACTCTATGGTGTAAATGGGTGTTACAACAATTGTGAGGCTGGACATGACATTTCTTTAGAGCTATTTTTAGATCACCGATATAAAACTCATCCCAGCATAACTAACACATGAATTTCAGCCAATGAGAAGACGTGCAGAGGAGTCAGCTACAGTAGTACACTCACTGGCCTAGTTAAACTGGCTCCATCACTGTGGGCCCACAACGGATGCATACACATGGACAGCCCGGAGCAGGCTGCACAGGGGTGGAGCAGCGCTGCCAAGCAAGATTATGATTGGCTGGTCAACGAGACAAAAGCTCAGTGTAAATACCGTGTGTATCTGTAGGCAACCAGTGGAAATGAGGCAGCTCTTTTATGTGTGATTTCTAGACAGGCCAACTTTGTTGCTGGCCACATTCTGCAGCCTCATCCTCATTATGTGTCCATGAGCAGGCACAGAAATCCACCGTGGGGGGTTGATCGCGTCGAGTGTGGGTATTTAAATGTTTTGACAAAGCCTAAATGTGTCACTAGAGCTGTAGGTTTCCTAAGGACACATTAACCCACACAAAATCCACAAACAGGATTACTTAAGAAGGATTCTTCTCATGTCTCAAACACCAAAAGAGCCAGAGGATTGAAGATTAAAGTTATTTTTTGCAAAATCATGTACATAAATAAGGAACATTTTAAAACTCTTGCTTTTTTAATTTAAAAAAAAGAATATTATGTATTTACATTATTAGTTACTTACAAACTAGTCTGATTAACACCATACTGCATCATAGATTACCAGTGTTTTAATTTGATATTTTTTATATTAAAACCTTAAATATTTGTTAATATGAATCACTACATAATCTAAAATGTGGGTGTATGGAAACTAAGATCAAAATAGAGTAAATGTGATCCGTGTGTTGGACTTGATTGTACCTGGTTGGTTGTGTCAGTGATGACCATCAACATCTTCTCCAGAGCTGTTTGGAGTCGGCAGCTGATGCCCATAAGATAATCTTCATTCTCTAGCTGAGATCCTACACCAAGCAACAAGCTTTCAATTGTTTGATGGGACATCCTAAGGCTCTCGTCGGCTTTCATTTCCCTGGACCACAAATCTGCATCTTCTGTAGTGGTCTCGCTGCTCTCGTAACATCCAGTAGAATGATCTGGCACTGCAAGAGGAAGAGAGCACAAGTTTAGCAGAAAAACAGACGGAAAGCTGGGATTAATAATAATAATAATATTAATATTAATAATAATAAGAAGAATAAGAATAAGAATAATAAGAATAAGAATAATAATAGCCTTGAAAACAGCACAAACAGATATACGTCACAAGTTTTCAGCATGTATCTAGGAAAAGAAAAGAAAAAGTTTTTTTTTTGTTAAATACAATGTTTCATTTTGTCCATAGAAAACAGATGTCTGATAAATTGATAGCACATTTGGAAAGAATGTTAACCGCTCTTGCGTATAAACACATTCCATGTCGGAAAAGCTGCCTGAACATTGTCAATACGAAAATGTGCTCAAGTGAGGGTTTACATGATGAAACTTGTGAATGAAACCACAAAGTAGTGTTGCTAAAATATTCGTTTTGCCAGTTTGGGCTAACATCAGCGCTTTAGTGTTTGTCTTTACTTGAACTCTGTCAAAAGCCTTTTGAAAGATATTGAACTAAACACTTTTTAGGGACAGAGAATTACGACCTGCCATGCAAAGGCATTGTTTGCATGTGAAAACGTGATAACTAAAGCAGCAACCATCCTCCTATGGTTGTATTCACAAGCAGCTCATTGTTGCTACAGGCTGCCTGCAACATTTGTGCAACACGGAATGGTTGTTTTGAAATTTATCTGAAATGATGCTCGTTCTTTTCCAACTATCTCCACTGCACATTCAAAGCTGTAATAATATTGAAGAACAGGAAAAAGAAAAACACTGACAGTCCAGGATTAAACTTTAAAATAGAATTATCCTCTTACACACAAACCAGACTTTATTGCGTTTTGCGTCATCTTTAGCTAATTTCAGTCACTTATATGCATGTAATTGTGCATAAAAATGAGAAATGTGCTTGAACATTGAATATGTGACTAGATGCTCTAGTATTTATGCTGTTTGGCTGTTAATTGTTTGAAGCTCTGAGGGGCTCACTGTGTAGAGCAGCTCCACTGGAAACAGACAGACTCTGCATGTGGAGACCCAAGGTTTCCTCTGCTGCTGCTGTAGTCTTCAGGACCTCCACCAGAACATGACTTAGATTCTTGTTGGCCTTAAGCAAGATGTTTCTAAAAGTAAGATACAATTCTGTTAAAAGAAACTGCTTTAAATAGGAGTTCTGTCTACATTAAACATTAAACTACATTAATCTAACTTTACATTATTAACCACATTAATCAATTAACCCTATCAACTAAAGATTCAAGAGTAATTAGAACTAATTGTGAAAATATCAGTCTTTCATATCTCTGTATAGCAATAAAATGAAGGATGTGAGAGTAGCAGCTTAACAAAAATCTAAAGGCAGAAAGAAAGTTTAAGGAAAAGGATTTTTTTGTCATTACCTTCCACTGTCTGTCGACCCACTGACGTCATGTAATGTCACTTTGCCTTCATTATCCTGCTTTCTCTCCAGCCCTTCTGAGTCTCTCTCTTGCAGATCTTCTTCTTGTCCATTTACCCTCTTCTTTTGGTTTTGGATGGACAAAAGGGAGAACACAGACAAAAGTCCTGTCATTTTAAAGGCACTACTGGAATGTCAAGAAAAGCATGACTGAGTTTTTGCCACCATGAACAAAAGTAAATTCAACTAAAGTAAGGTCAGGTGCAGGCGTACCCTGTCTTCACACACACACACAGATGCACTACTAACGCCCATTGGAGCTCAGAGGAACAGTAGCTTCTGCATCCATGGCAACAGGTGCACCTGACACACGGTGCCTGTCAGGCAGGGCTGACAGCTCCACTCTCTGGCGCAAATACGGAAGTACACCTGCCTTTCTCCACTAACTTCCTGCTTTTCATGATGCAAATAAATATCTCACAGTTTGCTGACACCAACATGACTGTGTGTCTGACTGCAGAAATGAACTCCATGGGAGTTCAGTCAGTTGTCTGGCCTATTTTTATCCCCTGATATATGTTTTGATCATTTTTCTTAAAGCTGCAGTAGTATCACCTTGGCTTAATGGTATAATATTAAAAAAATACTGATTAACCGACTGGACCTTCCAGACACACGTCTCTGTATTCCAGCCATGTGAGAAATCTGAGACCAATCCAACTCAACTCAAATTGGATTGAAGAGAAAAATTTAAGATACACCTTTTTCTATATTTTTGAATAAATTCAAAATGAATGAAGTACATCACAAAATCTAATGTAAATGTTTTCATAATGGGAACTTTTCATTACAAGGATCCTTACAGTTGAAATTACTTATCTCACAAAGAAAACCGAAACTGACAGCCACAGCTATGACAGTTAGTGTCTAATCGTGCAGTAACTGGTTCACGAAGGCCTGAAAGTATATCAAAGAAGCTCAAAAACTAGTTCAGATTTTTTTTCCCCACATCTCCCCCACTCTAACCAAAGCTACAATTACCCACCTACCTTGAAGGAGGGTGAAAATCAACACTAAATGTTGATTTTCACAGGAAGACTACAGTTAACAATTACAATGGTACTACATACTGATGGTTATTTTTGAACAAGGAAGATACAAACCGGTTGTCTATTCCTTACTCAAACATAACAAATAAATACGACTTTAATAATTTTAATACTACAAAAAACTGTCACAAATAACATAATACAGAAAAACAACACAGCATCCATTAAAATATGGATGAAAAATGAAGTTATTTCGGCTAAATTAAAAGAAGGGATTTTTCTGAGTGCAAGTGGATTTTGAATCACTGTGCACAACATGTAAATAACACACACCTGCTCTGGTCCAGATTTGACTTTCAGCAGTTCTTCTTTTAGCATTCTGATGACAGCGTTCCTCTCCTCCAGCTCCCTCTTCAGCCTCTCCACCTCTTCCAGCTGGAAACTCAAGGAGGGAGAAGCTCTGGGGGTCGGCTCTTCATTCTCCATCTCCTCCGTCTCATCTTCGCCGGACTGCATGGTCTGCATGGAGGTGGACTTTTGGCAGGCACCCTTGTTAAGTCGAAGCAGCTCAGTCTGCTGTGCGAACTGCACAGACATCTGAACAATAACCTGTCAGAAAACCAGATCAAAAAGGATTGACTGCTTTAAACCACAACACAAAAGCAGAAATATACTATAATAGTGCAGAAACAGCAAGTTTGGGATGATATAAGGAATAACTTTTAATTTCCCTCTCAGATGGACAGAAACTCTGATAATTCATTTATCATTCATTATTTTGTCATTTTAATTTTTTAATATTTGTAATATTTTAGTAAAAATCCCAGATTCCAGATAACATAATTAAACACATACAGTTTATCATACAGTTTATCACCCAAACATGACAGATTATCACAAAACACGCTTAGATATCTGTAATCAATGTCATCAACATATTATTTTCTAAATGAATCTAATTCCTTCTTATGGTAGATCTATTGATGCAGAACAGATAGACTTGACTGAAAAACTAAAATAAAATTCTACGGACCCTTACCTTGGCAACTTCCTCCTCAATTCTCTCCCAGTCTTGTTTCTTCCCCTGCACGTTCTGCCCAGCAGCCGCGCTGCTCTCACCAGAACATCCAGGGCTGTAAATATCGTTTAGGTCCTCCGCCCTTTCTCCTTTCTCTTCTCTCTTCCGATCAAGTTCCTTCTCTTCTCGCAGTCTCCTCAGTTCCCTGCTGTGCTGCTCTTTGAGAGCAGCGACTTCTTGAACATACTTGCGGTGGAGCGTCGTCCTCAGTGCCTGCAGCTGAGCGGCCAGGCCCACGGACCGAACAGGGGAGCGCAACTCCACACCTTCCTCCAGCCGTTCCTCCTCGCCCGGCTTATGTGAGAAGTGAAGAAGATTGATGCCAAGACAGATTAAAAATCAAGGGTAGTGCAATGGAAGCTGCATTGTGTTAAAAGGGCATACAAGAAACACTAAATCTGGTGAAAAGATAAGCTCCGCAAGCGTATTCCTTTCCTCCTGTGGCTAGACCCTGCCCCTTCACCACAAATAAAAACAGCACTATATTCCAGGAAGATAAAGAAAGTCTTACATTACTTTTAGCGAGCACTCCCCTAACAACTAATCCATTGTGCTTAACAGTTGACAGTTTGCTGCAAGCTCTACATTTCAAATCCTGAAATAAAATGTCTAGTTAGCCAAAATCTGTGTTGGTTTGAATCCTGCTGTATATCAATCTATGCTCTCATATCTTTCCATCTAATCTCTGTACAATGTGGAATCACAACGAAACACACCCTGATAACTTTGAGGTTGGAGCGAGAAAGAGAGATGAATATTGAAGCTGGAGTGTCTTAAATAGAGGGCAGCTCATTCACGCAAGACAGAATCCTCCTTTCATGCAGCCACCAAGTTTGTCTCCTTCGCTCACGAGTAATGTGATAAAACGGCAGGTTACATAACAGCCGACCCTTTTAATAGGGAAGATGCAGGACTGTTCATGACGCTGCTTCAGGAGCAAAGCTGAAGATTTAGGGCACATTTTAGCCTAAGGGGTATAACCACCCTCTCCCACCCACCCGTACTGTCATAGTGTCTTAACGCATGTACTAGTTAAGATGTTGAGCTGACATGCATGTGACATGGAAGATTTAGAGGAGAGCAAAATGATCAGGCTAACCTCTTGGAGTTCCTCGCTATGCTCCTCATTCGACTTGTGGACAGTTTCTGGAACGCTAGACAAACAGAAAAAAAACACTGTCAACTTAATTGTTTGCATTTTCTTGTCAATGTTGTTAAAAAAATATTTTTGTTCCTCGGCATTTTAAAGTTTATTTCATCAGTTTGTTTACTGCAGTGCTGGAATTGTAATTAAATAAAAAAAGATTTGGACCGTTAGAATTTGAATTCCAGGCTCATTTCATAGTGATTGAACATGAATACTTTCCAAAAGGCTTATGAAGGTAAATAAAAACAGTGGTTCATTCATGAGCTTTCTCCAAAAACACATAATCTTTGTTAAAAACAAAGAATAGTACTTTGTGTTTAGGAGTAATATTTTCAATAAAACTTAAATTTGATCAAAAAAGGGACAGATTATGACTGGGAATATTGCACAGAGATACTGTTGAAGCACAAATTCTAAATATATAAACATCAATTTGCAAGTTTAGTTTTATATAGACCCAAGAATCCTTGTTCAGACCACAGTTCAGACCTGCTTTACCTGTAATGCTCAATGCACTGTTTGGACTATATAAACACCTAAGTAATTACTTGTGTTAAATCACATTTGGCATTTAAAAATATTAAGTAGAAGAAACACATTTGAAAATTACAACCAGAGCATGCAGGAGTGACAGGAGAACTGTAGAATTTCTACTTATGGTATATTATAAAAGAGCAAGTCTTTGTATTTTGTTATCATGTAGCATTTTACTTAAAGTAATAGTAATATATTATGATAAAAATAAGCAGAAGGTGACATTCTTGTTATTTAAAACACATGTGGTGAGCTAAGGACAACAAATTCCCCATAGAACGTGTCATCTGACGCGTTATTTTGAGTGCTTTGATTAGATGCCTTTTGTGTCCTCATCAAAGTAAGCAATAAAATGTGTAGAGAAATGAGACATTTAATTATATCAGAAAGCATGTATGACACATCAAACAACACAGTATTTTTTTTTTCTTTTGTTTGCTGTTGTTAATGAAACTGTTTTTTCCCCTATATGCTGCACAGGGTGTGAGGAGCCAGTTTTAATGGACAGAAGATTGTGTCTTGTGTGTGCTTTCTTCCAGCAGCACATTAGTGAATATGGTAGGTTACATCAACTGAACATTTGAAGGATAATTGAAACCACTGACAAGTGCTCTTTAAAAAAATATATGAATGGAGGAAAGTGATTGGTTTGTGGTTGTTTTGTAAGGGTCTGAAAACATCAAACCAACACGACTGCATAAGTGCAAATCTTAAGAATTGGTACTCATCACCTGGAGTGGGTCCTGTGAGTGCCTGTGACGTCCTGCAACTGCTGCTGTAGCATCAAGAGTTCGGTGAGGTATCGCTCCTCTGTCTCCGTGGCCTGCTGCTGGTAGTGAGCCCTGAGGCGCTCCACCTCCTCTCTGTGACTCTCCTCAAGCTTCAGCTGTTTCTCCTGCTCATCAGCCCTCAGCCTCTGTAATTCCTCACTCATGCAGGCAGGTGGTGTTCCAGTCTGTTCTTTCACATCTAAAAAAAAAAGAAAAAAAGAAACAGACAGAAAAAGACAGAGGTCAGGTAAGAAAAGAACAGCAGGTTAGTAAATATTAAACCTGTGGATGTTGTTGTTTGAGGTCTTTTTCAGTTGCAGAACGGAACAAATCACAACAGGAAAAAAACGTACCTACCACATCGCACAGCGAGTCACAGACATAGAAAATTACAGTCAATCTTCTGGGTTAATAAAGAGCAAAGCTCTATATTAAAGGATAAAAAGAAAGAAAGAACAATTTCTGCCTAAGTCATCCTGTTACACACCAGCTGCTTTTTCCTCAGGAACCAAACATTATTGCTTGACCTGTTTGCTTTTCAATTTCTCTGTGGTGAGGAAAACTCAACATTTACCTTTAATTCTGGAGGACCTTAGGCTGGCAACTTGCACCTGTAGGGCTGAGATCTGCTCCTCACTGCTGCTCTTCAACGCATCATATGCTGTTTGAAGTTCAATAATCTAGGTGAGCAGCAGATTTGTTAGTGAGTCTCAAATTGCTATCCCTATTAAATGTTGTAAACTCACATTATTCAGATGTCATTTTGTAAAAGTATTTCCAAAATACAGTATATTTTATGTGAGAATTATGACTTGTTTTTACCTTGTTCACATCATCCTTTAGCAGAGACTGAAGCTGTGACAGCCGGAAGTGTTCCTGCTCAATGGTCTCCCTCACCTGTTGAAGACCTCTGTAGAGCTCTAGGTGAAACCAGTGTATTTTAGATTAGATTGAATGTTAACTATCTCGACAAAAGTATCTAAATTTCCTATACAAGATTTAAAGAGGTAGATAGAATAACGTAAAACAGAATTAGTATTTATGGTGTTTGTGATTAATTCTGTTGTTTTGTTAAAAATTACCTCTTGCCTCCATTAGAACGGAGGTAGAATCGGTGGTGTCCTTCCTTTTCGATGGAGGAGGCTTCCAACCCTCTACCTCAGTGCTCTCCAAAAGCTTTTCACCAAATATCTTGTGGAAATTCTGGGCAGAAAAGAACGCGGTTAACTGTATACTTACATTGGTAGCTAACAACAGTAAAGGTTCAATCACATAACAGTCTGTCTCTAAAAATACCTCAATGATCTCAGTGCATTCTTTCTGAACAGCCTGTGAGATGTTAATACTTTGGAGGAGTTTTGGTTCGGCTGGAAAAAAAAAAGGGAATTAAATTCATTTAAAATTTGAAATTCACAAAACCTGTCATCAAAGAAAAAAGGATAGAAAAATATCTCAAACACATCAGTCATCTATTGCTTAGACGAATCTCCTCACCTGGGTCTGCCTGGCTGCTCTCCTGTTGCAGCCTCAGCTCCAGGGAGCGTGTGCGGGCCTCTGTCTCCTCCTGCAGCAGCTCAAGCTGGGCAGCATGAATCTGAGAGAGGCTGATGCGCTGGGCCTCCATCTGCAGCCTGCACTCACCCTGGAATCAACATGTAACGTGGAATAAGCCACAAAGACTTTCTACAGAAATCCTCATTAGGTTTTGCAAATTAATAAAAGTAATCTGTCCCGATAATTTAGGATAAATTAAACAATGCAGCAGTCTAGTTAAATAATTTAACTGGCTAAATGACTAAATAATGTAATTCATGAGTCCTCTTTTTATGACAGCGTGCCAATATTCATCAGTGTTCAGAGCTCCACAATTATCCCTTCAGAGAACACAGAACAAAAGGCAAACACTGAGTTCTTTTGTGGCAATAATGCATAATGCATTAGCAAAAGTTCCCAGGGTTACGTAAATTGAAAACAGTGATTCTTTTACCTTTGATGAATTTTTCTATTATGGACACTGTCACATTTGCATATTTTACAATTCTCCTCCACACTTACAGACGAAACCACGTGGCCATGCACTCAGTGATGCACAAGATGGATTTGTCAGTATTAAATTGGGAAACATGCAAATGTTTGTAGTAAAGAGTTTGATAAATTCAAAAAGAAATATTTAGGAGAGCAATAATAATGAATTGCATTTCAGTTGGATGAACAACTGTTTAAAGCATTTTGCAAAGGACAATGAATCGATGCAGGTTGCGAGCTTGTGTGCTTACATGGTCAGTTGTTGTTTCTTCCTCCTCCATGACCTGTCCCATCCCATGTTTCCTCACCTACATAAACAACCGGAAGGAGATATAAGAAGCATTACATTAAAAAAAAAAAAAAGGTCAAAAAATATAACCCCACAACAGATGCAGATGAATATGACACTAAGGGATGAGAAAAATGGCTGCACTATCGCTATCACATTTTCCCGGGGGGAGCAGAAAGTAGCTGTGTAATAATCCTCTTAATCCAATGGCGTACTTTGTAAAAACAGCACTCTGGACATTATCTAATTTGTTTTTGCAGCATAGCCTTGATTAACTTTGTGTAGGAGCTTTATTATAAGCTGAGCAACGTGTCTGTTTAAGTTTACACAGTGCAGCATTAGACAAACACCTCCTTAAATGGACAAACAGCAGAGGCCCAGCAGAACTCTGAAATGTGAAAGGATTAATACAGAACACTAGATTTAGATCACATAACACATGATTGCATGAAAACATAAAAAAAATAATTTCAAGAATAAGATAGGGACCAATTTTGACCAGCTGTGTTCCAACCCAGAAGGAGACAAAAACCTTGGTATCCTTGGTAACCATACAGTGATTACTATATTTTGCTTACTATAACTTTAAAATATGGGTTGAATTTATACAGATGCAGACTTAATGAAGGTAAAATAACACTTCAAACCCTTCAATTCCTGCATGTGGAACGAAACAATGTCCACATTTCTGTATATCAGCAATGACTCTAAGTGACTAGACTGTCTGATTTTTGTTCTGCCCTCTCTATATGAAGCTGAGCCTGAAGAACAAGGCGAACGGAATGGAAGCAGGTCATAAATATTGCATTGAACCCCTTCAAGAGCAGAAACGAGCAGAATACCGATGAAGTCTTGGCACTCACTGTTCAGATATTCTTTTCACAAACTTTATGAAATATAGTTTAAGTGCCTATATAAAAATGTAATCTTTTTATTTTCCCACATAACAGACTGTGGTATACAATATTTTTTTGAGCATACAGAGATTATGGCAATTTGCAATGATAAGAAGGAACATGCTTCTCAGCTTTTGTTTGCATTGATAGGTTAATCTCCCCGGGTATGTGTTCAACACAGTGATGTTCAATTTTGAAAACAACCATTGAAACTCATTGTGTAATGTATAAAATATTTAATTCCAGAGCTTATTTATTCAACATCTTTTTTCCTGTCCCCTGAAAATCACTCCATCATACATGGAATTTGATGAGAATTAAACAGAAATCACTGCAGGGTTGTTTTAACAGGAAATAATATAGCAGATGCATGCCAGGGCTTACCTGTTTGCTGATGTAGTCTCTGTCTCCCTGGTACCCATCTGTGGAGTCTGCCTCGCCGTCCCTCTCTACTGAACGTGACATAACCTGGCTCTCCATCTGAGGCTGCATCTGTAGCTCTGCAGCACTTGTGGCTCTCTCTTCCTCCACTGCTGCTTGTTCCTCCTCCTCATCCTCCTCCTCCCATGTTTTCTGCTTTTCCCTGCAGTCTGAGACAGCGGTGGCCAGTCTGCGTTCCTGCTTCGACCTCTGTCGTCTCTTGCGTCTGTTTGACCCTGCAGCTGTGGACTTTCTTGGGGAGGGTTTTCCTTCAACAGGTCCCTCCCCTGGAGATGGGGCTGCTGCCACTGGAGACGGAGTCAGTGCGAGCCTCTGGAACTCCACAGCCTGCCGGATATCGTCTCTTTCTGATTCTGTCGCCTGTAAGAGGGACTGAAGAGCCTTTATCTCCTCCTGCAAGGACTTAATCTGAAGGCGATGCTCCTCTGTAGAACAACCTGGCTCAACATCTTGCTCCTCTTTGATCACTTGCTTTTCTTCCAGCATTTTTCCCAAGCTCTCATTTCGTGTGATGACGGCTTCATTTTCTTCTCGCAATCTCAACAGTTGCTCTTCCAGTTCTTTTACTCTGCTCTGGGTTAACATTAGCTGCTCCGTAGCTTCAGAAATCCCCCCGAGCAGGCTTTCCTTTTCATTTATTGTAACATTAAGCCTCTCCATTAGCTCAGTAGTGTATTTCCCCTCTGTTTCAGCATCTCTGCTGCTTTCCTCCAGCTCTTGAATTTGTGACTGAAGTCTGGTGATTTTTGCCTCAAATTCAAGTGTCTCCTTCAGTGTCCTTTCCTCCAACTGCGCCTTCGCCTCTATAAGACATGTATACTCCTCCTTCAGCTCCTGATAGTTCACCTCAAAATTCTTTTCGGCAAAAGAGAAAGTGGTCCTTTGCTTCTTTATTTCTTCAGTAAGCTCAGCCACTTGTTGATGTATTTGAACATTACCTGCTTCAAGTGTCTCAATCGTCAGATTCTTTGTGACCAGCTCTTCTTTTAAATTATTATTAGACTGAATGAGTGTCCCCTTTTCCTCCTCCTGCTCTCTCCATTTGTTTTCCCAAGATTTCTCTTTTTCTCTTGATTTGCTTTCGAGCACCTCTGTCTTTTTAACTAGCTGCTGAATTTCATTTTCCATCTGAGCCTGTTTTGCTCCTCTTTTTCTCAGCTCCTCAAGTTCCACCTGTAGCTCTTGAAGCTGCTGAACAAGCTCATCTGCTTTTGAGCTGTGCAGGGCAATCTTTAGATCTTCTTTTAGTTCCAAAATCTGATGCAAAAGCTCCTCTCGTTCCATGACACAACTCGCCTTCTCCTTTTCTAACAAATGCAGCTTTTCTTCATAGCCAACTCTGAGCTCGTCTATCCCTCTTTCATGCTTAACTGCAGCCTCATTAAGAAGATTTTCAGTGTTCAGAAAGTTCTCTCTCTGCAACTCCTCCCGAAGGCCGGTGAGCTCTTCCTCGTGGCTGAACAACAGCTGGGTCCTCAGACGTTCCAGCTCTGCTTCCTGGGACTCTGCCATGCGGTCAAGCACAGCATCTTTCTCCCTCTCCAGCATCTCCAACTTAATTTTGTAGTTGGTTATTTCTGAATCATGTTTTGCTTCCATCTCTCGGGCTTCTTCCTGAGCAAGAGCAAGCTCTCCTTTTAGATTCTCAATGATCTCTTGGAGACGGTGCAGTTCAATATGGTGGCTTTCCTGAGAAATGACACGTTTAGAGACCTGCTCGACTTTTTCTTTAGCAGAATCCAGATCTTGGAGAAGAGCCTCAACATTGACCTGCAGATTGCTCTTCTCTTCAGTGACTTGGCTGAGCTCATGTTTGGTTTTATTGTGCTTTGCTTGAGATTCTTCTAACAAAAACTGAAGTTCATGAATCTTAGCATTTATCGTATCTATTTCAACAACAGTAGCAGCAGAGATTTGAGACACTTGATTTTCTTTTAGAAGCTCCAGCTCAGTATGATGTTGCATGGTCATCTGCTCCACTCTTGCTGCATGCTGCAGATTAAGCTCTTGCTTCATCTGGACTATTTGCTGGCCATACATCTCATCCAGCTCCGCCCTGAGAGCCTCAAGCTTCCTCACAGTGTCTTCTTGCATTTTTTGGATGGTGTCACTCTCAGACAGGTTGCCCTGGTGAACACGTTTCTGAAGGCCTTCTATTGTTCCCATGAGCTGCATGATTTCATTTGATGACATTCGCTCTTTCTGTCTCGAAGTTGCGAGTTCAGCCTGACAGGTTTCGAAATCCATTTGCTCTTTCTCTTGTTGGAATTTATTTTTCTCTGTTTTGGTTTTACATTCTTCCAACTCTGACTTTGAGCTTTCCAACTCGAGTAAACATTTTCTAAGATCGGCCTCTTTTGCAGCCATTTGCTGCTGGAGTTCATGGATGCTTTTTTCGGATCGCTCCAGCTCATTTTCGAGCTGTGCGATTGAGCAGTCATGTGCTGAAATGACTCTTTCTTGCTCTGCTATGATCAGGCCTTTCTCATCTGACTGCTGCATGATATTCTGATTTGAAGCCCGTCCCACATGAACAACCTCTTCCCTGAGCAAGGTCAAAGACACTTCGTGTTCTTTGATTATTGCAGTTTGCTCAAAAATCAACTGGTTTTTCTCTTTCAATGCTTGTGCAAATGATTCCTCTGAAAGTCTTAATTGTGTTAGTGATTGCTCCTGACTCAAAATGACTTTTTCTTGTTCAGCAATGAGCTGGTCCTTCTCATTTATGCTTTGTATGAAAAATTCTTCTGCTTTTCTCCCCGACTACAAAAAAAACAAAAAAAACATCCAAACACCAGTTATTATAGACAGAAAATCAAAATATACTTGATCACCTTCCGTCTGTAAAAAACAGTGAAACCACTTACCATCTCTGTCTCTCCGAGTTTGTTCTGGAGCTGCTCGATGTTCTCCAACTGCTCACGGTTACAATCATGGTGCTTTTTCAACTCAGCATTCAGCTCCTCCACCTGCTGTTGGTGCAACGATAGCTGCTGTCTCGCCTGGAATAGATCAGCCGCCGTGCTGCTGTGGCTAGTGTTCCGCAAGGTCTCACCTGCTTGCAGCTGCGATTTTACCATGATAATTAAATACATAAAGATCAGGATGTCAGAACATAATCATAACCTGTCACAGCGAGGTACTCTAAGATATATTACAGTAGGCAGAATTCCCACCTGCTGGAACTGAATTTGCAGCATTTGACTTTGTTCTGTTAGTTCCAAAAATTCTTTCATGATCTCATCTTTCTCTTCTCGGGCCTGCTGAAGGTTAGCAGTGAGCTGGGTGATGATGCCATCTCGTTGCTTTAATGCAGCCTCAAAGTCCTGCAACTAGATATTTAGGATTTACATATGGATTATAGACATTAAATCAGCTTAACTGAGTATCAATAGTGATGCATTTGCAGAATGAAGAATTAGTTTTCTAACATTGAAATGCTGAAAAATAAATAAACCTATTTTCAAAAAGACTTACCTGTTGTACTCCCTCTGTGCCAAAAGCAGCCCTGATTTCTTCAAGCTCTTGAGTCAGCTCTTCCACTACCTTCGTTTTGGCGGCTAATTCCATTTCAACAGCTTGAATTGTACCTGCTTTTTTCATTTGTTGCAGGGGTTCCACTTCATCCTGCGGAAAAAACATTATAACCTCATAAATCAAAAAAAAAAAAAAGCTAAGTAACTACTCACAAGAGTGCTTCAGGAAATGGTTAGCAAAGAAGAATACATGGAAAATATGTTACATATCATTTTAATAAATTCTAAAATTGATTCTTTTAGATTTTTGATAATATATATTCTAAAGATGTAATTACTATGAGAAATGGCAAAAAAAAAAAAAAAAAGGTAAATCTGTCAGCAATTGATACGATTATATCCAGTTCAAAAAAATCTTAATCTTAATATTTAGATGCTTTTATATTCATTTCGTTAGTTTCCATTTTAAATCAGGCCAAAGAGAAGCATGAAAAGAATGTGGAGTAAATGATGAAAGGCTAAAGGGGTTAGAGGAGGAGAGGAGAGTCCATCACAACTGTACTGATCAGCGTCTGATCGGGTTCTTTCTCTACCGTTTCTGTATCACCTCAGTGACTATGAATTAGAACAGCTCTTGTTTGTTCTTTTTTCTTCTAGACAATTCAATTTAATTCAATTTTATTTATTTGTATAGCAGCTTTTATAATTTAGAACTGTTTCTAGGTGCTTTACAGAGGCAGAAACCCAGACCCCTGAACCCCCAGGTAAGCACAGTGGCAAGGAAAAACTCCCTTTTAACAGGAAGAAACCTTGAGCAGGACCAGGCTTACAAGACACCTTAGAAATGCCAAAAGGCCCAGTTCAATTTTAAACACATGTTAAACAGCCATTTGTGTGTCAAAAATAACAATTAAGTACATGTATCCTAATCATCCGACACATGTTAACTGATTCAAGCAGAAGACTGTTAGTGGGTTACAGGAAATGCTGCAAATAGTAAACAGTCATGGTTACTGCATTCAGTTTGCCAGCAGAGCCAAAAGCAGAGTCAAAAGTACTGCTTAATCGGATTACTGTACCCAGATACAATCCTTTGAGGACATCATGAGGTTCTCTGTCATCTCATCAAGGCAGCCATTTACCTGTTAATTCATAACGTTGTCAACAAAACATCAGATGTGACTGAACTCCTTAAATTATCCACGCATCACTGGTTACGCCTAATGGTTAAAAGCAACTTTTAATAGCATCTTGATGTCAGGATTGGATTTTAAGTCACCTTTTTAACACAATATGCCATAATACATAAAAAAAGAGCAGCAAATATCAACAGCCCCTTTCACTGGTCACTAATACTGTGTATGATTAAAAACTAAAGATTCTTCTCATTACTCCTGTGGAAAGTGTTTAAATGATTTAACAGATGCATTTAAAAATAAATGACCTGCATAATGAAGCGTAGTCACAGCGTCGAATATGAGACCTCTTTTAAGAAACGTCATCTTACCTCCGATGAATAATCTTCAGCAGTTGTAGACACTTCACTCTCTGGCTGCAAAATAAATGGTTGATATACTTTAATGGAATGCGGCATGGGTTAAGGTTAAACTTATATCATATCATTAAACAAATTCCACTCATGGACCACTTCACTTCACTTTCAAAAATTTCACTAGCAGAGTGAAACTGAATTAGCATGTCTGCCTATCTGAAGCACAACTCTCTAGCCTTTATTTGCAAAACACACACACTTGTACTTTTTATTAAATTGACCTTGAAGAATGAACAGCACTACACACAATAGTGACCAATAATAAATATAAAGTTAATATAGACAATATGTCACACCAACATTCTGCAGTCAGCCTGCAGTGAAGTCGGACAGTTTTCAGACCTTCAATTATTCACATTTTCTGTTACAGCCTTATGCTAAGATTTTCTTTTTTTTTTAAATTGCAAATATTTTCTCATTAACTGACACCTCGAAGCCCAGAATAACAAGTGAAAAAAAATATTGGTTCTTGCTGGGCCAGTCAAGAACATTCATGCCCTGAGAGCTGTTTCTAGGCCACCCCTGTGGATTAGGATTTCACCAGCAAACCCATTCAGCTTTCACCCCAGCTTGAACAGTGTCCCTGTCCCAGCGAAAAGCACCCCTACAGGGTGATGCTGCCACCACTATGCTTCACAGCGGGGATGTGGCTGGGCAATGAGCAGTGCCTAGTTTTCTCCTCTTATGACGCTTAAAATTAATGCCAAAATGTTCTGTTTTGCCTATAGCAGACACAGAATCTTGTTTTTCACAGTCTTCTGCTTGGGAAGCATCTGTCTGATGGAGGTCACTGTGCTCTGAGCAACCCTCACCGCAGCAGAGTAATTTGTCGAGGCTGCCCCTCCATTTGATCCAGTCCCTGAGCTCTGGAGGCAGGTCTTCTGACCGCATGACTTGGTTGTTAACTTTCATTTGTCAGACTTTCCATTTTATGACCAATCAATTGAATTGACCACAGGTGAACTTCAATTAGTCTGGAGCTACAGCTGAAGTGCGAGAGATACAACAGTCCGAACACTTTTAATCTTTTGTAATACATTTAACAGACAACAACGTAAAATTTCATTATTTCAGTTTTTTTACTTATTGATTGCAGATTGAGTTTCAACATAAAGATTGAGGCCACAACATAGAATGTGACAAAAAAAGGTCTGAGAAGTTGCTGACTGTGGTGTATCGTGGCCATTTGACACTTTATATGTCCTGTTATTGATCAGTGACCATTACTGAGAAAGGTGCATGGAATATATACTGTGAGTCAAAAGGCACAGTTCTATCAACAACTACAACAGCCGTTATCCCTTTTAAGACTTCAGAAACTAAAAAAAATAAAAAAAGATACCGATGTGTTTCCACAGCAACCTCTTCCTGCTCAATGAAACCAAAATTATCATCTCAACGAGAACCCAACCTCATTATTTCAAAAAAAAAAAAAAAAAGCAGAAGAAAAATATAATGAACATAACAAATGTCAGAGAAGAATAATTGGTTTATAAATTGTCCGCATTTATGATCTACACGTAGCACTTTATTCCTTAATCCTTCAACATGCAGCTGTTTTGGCTGTTAATGACACAGTCTCAGTTATTTCTAGCCAAGGTTATAAAAAAAACAAACGTGGGCAAAGAAACAATACACATTTCATTCTGTTGACATGTGTTGTAAGGCCACGAGATTTGGCTACACAGACTCAACATGATCACCGGCAATTTCCTGTTTCCATGACAACCTATAGTTTTTGTAAGCTGGAGCAGCATCACCTGTACAACGGTTAGAAATACAAGGGAGTGGAACAAATTGAAGTAATTACAGAAAATTGCCCTTAAATTGTTTTTGGTAGTATGATCATAACATTATAAGAAAATGTACAACCATTAAAAAATAAAATTAAAAATGGGCCATTAGTAAACTATTGATGGACATTTTTTCCAGATTTATCTTACAGGTAAGTAGGTTATGAATGGTTGTGGAAATATGATTAAGTGTAACTATTATCATTTTACCTGTGTTTGCATACAGTTACACATTATTTTATGCCGTTCCTTTTTAGAAATGTTACATTTTGCTTTAGAATACATAATATATGTCATTTATTGACAATAGAACGTCTGTCAGGAGTTGTTTTAGCAAAGCTTTTTCAGGGTTTTTGCAAATCCTGGAGAATGAAATGTAACTGTGAGCACAGTGTTCTACAGGAGAGACAAAGAAAGAAAGAAAGAAAGAAAAAACATATCAATCAAATTAATCTATGGTGAGTGAATTATTACATCTGGGGGCATCATATTACCTACATTATTCAAGATGTAAAATACATCAACTGACAACAGATAAACTGAAAATAACATGTTTGAAATTCCAAGGAAAAAACACTAAAAGAACCCTTGAAGCACAACTTCAGTCATCTTTGACAAAAAAAACCCCTCTGATTTTATCTTAAAATAAGTAAGTTTTATTGTACATACAAAATAACGTATGAACAATGTAACCCCGGCAACAACATTTATTTCTACCCTGACTCAAAGTTCAGCACATGAAGATGGACAAAACTAAATTCTTTTGAAATTATATTTACTCCTTAAACACGATAAAGACAGTCATGATACACTCCATACTGTTTGATGTAAAGCCTAATAATGTAATATATAAGCACTCCTCAGCATCATACATGAAGTAACGGTAAATAAATTAAATAAAAGGTTATGATTGTCAACACCAGTTTACAATTTTTTGGATTATAGGCAATTTTGTTCCTTAAGAGAATAAGTATCCAATCACGACTGTAATCAAATAATAATAGAGTCATTTTGTTGTCAGATATAAAGTATGTGGACCTGAAAAATATGACTTAAAATGATAAAAAAAATAAAAATATTTCTCACAAAAATTGGTTTTTGATTTATTAATTTTAGCAGTTCTTTATTCAGATTTTAAGAAAAGCAAGATGTAATCAAATATTTACACCATAGCTCTATTTTCTAATTTAATGTAATCTAGTTGATCAAATCCAATAGTTTAATTCAATAATCTGTAGTCTCTGCCAGCTAGAGCTGTTCAGATGAATACGTCTGACTGATCCACAGTCATCGTCTGTCCAGCGAAACCCAGTTATAGTTGTAAATAGTTGTTCATATTGCATGTGTGTGGAACCACCAACAGTAATCATGACCCATAGGTTAACGACCTACCTCTATAGTGTATTTCTGATGGTGCTTGACAGTTTCTCCACTCTGCAGCACCCCGGTGAAGGTGAACTCTGAGCTGGGGGGGTCCTTATTTTCTTCTTGTGATCCATCCTGCCCCCCACCTGAGCTCTCTTCTCCTCCCACACAGACCTCCACCCTCTCCTGCGAGTCCCCCTCAGGGTCGTCAGCGGACTTCTTTTTCTTCTTCTTCTTCTGTTTCTTCTGCGAGTCCGCATAAGCTTTCCTCTGCCGGTACTCAGCCAGCTGGAAAGGAAAGGAAGAAATCATATTCAGTCGTTCTCCTTGGTAGTCAGAAACAACATCAGCAAACATCCTTGGAAATGGCATTCTGCTCAACACGGTTTCAACTCTTTATCTGAGCAGAACTTCCAGATTTAAGAGCAAAATTGGCCTGCGTGAATCACTTTTACAACATTTATGCAAACTAACACAATTATAAATATGTTATTCCTAAAAACCTCAGAAGGACCTACCCTTAATCGACACAGTTTAGTGAAACTCAAGTGAAACATAGTGTGCCATCAAAAAAATCCTGGTCCGAGAGAGTCCTCCCACCCTTTGTCCAAACAACACACAACTCTTGCTGTGCCAGGAACTAATCCTCACTAAAGGGATTCCAATTATCAGCTATGAAAAAAGACCTGCCCTGTGTTACGTCACCATAACATTACTCAGCATCTGATGCAAATCGAGTCTCGTTCATGTTAAATTACAAGTAGAATTATTTTAATTGAAGGCAGCTTTATGAAAAAATTACCTTGTGTTGGTAGAAAAATCTTTAAAGAAATTAAACTACACTAGCAGGGCGAGAGCTATTTTTTTTTTATCAATATCAATTATGCCTTATCAAATGAAATATATCAGATATTTGATATACTGTAAATTGCATAAGAGTGACAAAAGAAATAAGTGTTATTTGTGTGCTCCTTTTAAGAATAAATCAAAAGAAGAATGATAGAAGATAAAAAACTAATCAAAAACTCTCAATAAACGATGTAAATACACGTTTACATCTATGTCATACTTTATCTCCCGTCTACAAGAGGAGCAGAAATCAACGGCTGGTATTATAAACAGGCTCTTCATCAGGAACATACTGAAAACAGCCTGAAGAGCTGGTATATCATTTATGTATGCATTATGTATGACAATTTCGCTGGGCCCAGCAGACAGCGGGGCTACACTGCAGCTGCTGTGTGGTTTTCAATAGATACAAGCGGACTGTTGCCAGGGATACCAGTCCAAAACCAGCCCACCTGTTGTGGAAATGCCAGAGTAACTAATGACAGGGAGAATATATATAATAAGCATAAACGATTAAGAAAGGGATTTTAAGCGGGTATTTGTTTGGGGATTCTCACTGAACACAAGGAGTCATTAAAAAGCACCAAAATTAGATTGTGATACTGACAGACTCCTCAATGAGGACACAAAACTCCATATCAACACTGATATTCAGGTGAATTATCTATCTTCTACTCATTTGACACTGTAAAGGTCAAAAAGCCAAATGCATCTGTGGCTAAAGTCTCATCTTATCACAACATAGTATACTCGATTAAAACTCCAGCGAAAGCCAGCTGAAAACAGGTACTGGTACTCCACCTGAAGACTAAACTACAGCTGGAACTACTAAGTTCTGCATCCACGCAGTGCTGGTTAGTTACAGCCCGTTAGAGGAAAAAGAAACATTGTTTCAGTAGTTTCCTTGGAAAATGATGACTCCTAAAAGGCTAAAAATGTGCATGTTTTAACTTCTTCTATCCTAAAAAAAAATCTCTGTTCAGAGATGACGTATGCTGTACAAAAAGGTTAGCGCCTGATACAACTGAGATGAGAGTGGGTGTCATGGTCACGCACTCCACCTACAGAGCAAAACTAAAAAAAAAAAAAAGCTTTTTGTCTCTGCACATTCAAACTGCCGCCTCTGTCTGAATTTACCAATCTCTTTTGCCACAATGTAATCAATAGTAATCAGAAAAAACCCACTATCAGAGGTGCAGCATGCAGAGCAAACCTGCCAGCAGGACAGGCTGTGGGCACCGAGTCCTTCAATGAGCTGCTTATCATAGCGAGCTGCCCTATTTGGCAGATCGGTGGAGAGCATCAGCTGAGCATATGGAGCCAGCAGAGCTGCATCACCATCCTGGAAAGAAACAGAGACTACGTAGGTGTATCACCATCTGCTGTCTGAAAACATTTACACGGGCATTTTTCTTTTTTTCTTTTAACACAGGATTTCCATCCGTGATGAATAGTAGCAGGCCAAGAGCATCAGTGGCACAGGAAGAAGCCTGGTGGATGGGCAGACGTAAAGCAGAGTTCTGGTTCGTGCATGTATCACTCGGAATGAATTAGCAGCGGATCACTCAGCTTAGGTCAATACAATGATGTTGAGCAGAGAAAAATAAAAGCAAATAATTATTGATGGTGTTAAATATATGACAAAAGTAAATTATTTTAGATGTGTTTCAAGCAAAATGAATTTCAGATAAGGTTAATCATGCCATTTTAATTCAAAATGTGCCATTTACTAAGAATGTTTGACTTCTGTAACTTGATGTCTGTGAGACACACAGCAAAAATACTGAATTTTAACAAAGGAAGTTTTAGGGAGGAAGCTCCAGTGTCATCTGTCACCGAAACTGCAGGGAACACTGTGTTAGTCAACACCAGAGAACACATACGGTTAATCAAAAACCAAAAAAACAGCACCATGAATAAGGTGCTAACTTAGCTCAACTAAGGTTGTCTGAGCTAACTTCAGAGATAAGAAAGTTGGGTTTGTTCAATGACAAACATGCGAACAACGTCCCTCAAGCAGTGCTCATCTTTCATGTGATTTGCTCCAGCCTTGACAAATCAAACAAATCACATCCTCAAATCCTCTGCAGGCACGAATGCAGCTTCTCGTAACAAACGTCATAGTCTACGACAATGCAGACTGTCTTAAAAAAATAAAAAGAAAACACCCTGAAGAGACAATGTCTTTGTCTAAAACAAATCCCTGCAGCTGCAATAGTGATTAATTATCTTATCTGGGCACACTGTTTCTAGCATCACTGACGTCCTTACGGCTTCTTGCATGTCACACTATTTGAATTTCAAGTAAGAAACATGTTTGTCGTACGCTGCTTCTGACAAGATAGAAGGGGGAAACTGCCACTGCCTCCTAAACAAGCTTCAGTCATCATCCAGGTAGCTTAATGAAAAGACAGTTGTTTGACTCACAAACAACTCATAACCATCTCCTTCTAATCCACTCTGAAGAGGTGCAGAAAAGAATGTTAGAAGTATTCACAGTTATAAAGAAAAACAAAAAAAGTAACATAAAAGTAAACCTTTCTCTTATTAATTATACCAAATAATTTCACCAAATGTGTTAGTGTTTCACCACATAAGCTGTGCAGGGTACATCCATGATTAGCCATGGATAAGATTAACCATTCAGGCCTAATCTAAGTAGATTAATTTCCAATGCTCCCTGACAGCGACACTGACCTGTAGGTTTGTGAACGAGAAAATCTGCTTAAAGTTTCCATGATAGACAGGGGCTGCAAGTTCTGATATACTGTACAAGAAAATTTCTTTACTTGAATGAAATATAAAAAAATATATACATGATTTGTTGAGATGATGACTCTACTGCCTTTTATGTCTGCATTTAGACTAGAGTCTAAATGAGCCAAACTAGTGTCATGTGACGTTCTAAAAAGCAAAAGTGACCAAATAATTGCTTTCGTTTTTTGTTTTTTTTTTTTTTTAAAAAAGGGGGGGGGGGGACTTGAAATGGGCAAACAGAAGGTTCTGTAATTTAAAAAAAAAACAGTGGGCAACTGTGCAATTGAATAAAACATAAAAAACTGAATCTTTAGAAACTGACAGAAAAAAACAAAATAGACATCTCTACAAGTAACAATTACTGCACAAGCACAGCAGCTAATGGTAAAAAAAACAAAAAAACAACTGCTTTGCAACATCCACCTAGAAATTAAACTTTTGCCTATTGTCAATGATTAACTCGTTTGCTTTTTGGCATAAATCATGTGAAGGAAGCTACCAAACAGCTGAATCTTATGTTACTGAGACGTTAAGTGATAGTCTGATTCAGCAAATTCCTCACCCAGACAATGTGACCTCTGTGTTGTCTGATTTTCAAATAAGTTTTTATTTTTCATTTCAAATGGGCCAGAGTTTTATACATTATTGCAAACATTAGGTTGTTTCATGAATTGAATTGGATTGCATTTCTAATTTACTCTAATATCACCTTGGACTCAATCTAAGATTACAGGATGTAGCATGATTCTCTGAGACTCATTAGATCTGATGGACATCTCTGTATTTTGAAAGCGCTCTGACATAAAATCTCTTGTGAAGTTTCTTCCCTTCGTGTGGGGCCATGGTGACATAGCAGTCAGCTTCTTCAGCCCTACAGAGGGGGGGGGGGGGGGGGGG
>BJFM01002213.1:112902-153625 GCA_016586285.1 Arothron firmamentum | reverse complement strand
ATATACATACAGTATACACACACACACACACACACACACACAAGGTATTACTACACACATATTGTTGCTCACATTGTTTGAAATCTGAATGTTTCTTCTGAGTTTAGGAAAGACAACATACCAGCTGTGGCAGGAGAAGATGCTCTATGTCTCCGGCTGACAGGAGCAGAACAGCTGATAGTCTGACTGATTTTGAATTCTACCCATCTTCTTTTGGACATTCTGTCCGGTTTGATTCCACCAGTGACCACCTGCGGTGCACGCAACTGTGTCTACAGGACCCACTGGGCATTTGAAAGTTTCGCCATATTCTGAATAATTCATTTACTAAGGGAGTAATGTGTCCCAGCAGTTACCCAAGTAACTTCACCCGCAACATTTAGAAAGAAAACAATTGACTCTTGTAATTCACATTTCCAACACTTTTCAGATGCAGGAGGTATTAAAGGGAGCTGAATTTATCTGTGACAGTTGTTCCTAAATGAGCAAATGTGGCTGTGACTGTAGGGCATTTGTAAATTATATCACAGAAGTGCCACTGAGAACATTTACACAACAGCCGTGTACTGCCACCCACTATATTGTTTGATATTAATAATGACTAAAAGCAGCAATGAGAGTTGCTGCTGACAACATTATTATGGAAATGCATGGTGCCTTGAAAAAATGTTGGAAGAGTGTAGTAATGACAAATGTACTATTATCCTAAGTCTCTATCAAGAATGGTGATGATTTCAGTAAAATATCATATTCACTTCATTCTTTGAGTAGTGGGGGTGAAAACCAATTTGCATAATAAAGGTATGACTCTGAAGTGATAAAATATTCAGGAATGGTGGTACTCAGAAAAGAGTTATATTAGTCAGTGCTGAGCTGTGAGATGCACCACATGGCACATACCCTCTTCTTGCAGAAAGGAAAGACATACACTAACGGTGTCCGTTTGATATTAATTATTACTATACAGCATGTAACTCGAGCTATATCCAAAAGAAAACTGTTTTTTGCTTCCATCTAGTGGTAGATAAAATGAATGTTGCGAGTTGACTTCACCAGAAAATCAAGTTTACTAATTAAGTTTACCAAGGTGATGATTAAGCCCATGTAATTGCGTTAATTCTTTTTAATTTTATAGAACATCATACTACATTTCATCCTGTTCATTAATTACTCAAATCTCCACATATACACACATATATATGTGCAAATATTCCATACCAGTTGGCGGCGCAATTTAATAGTAGAAAGAAGCAAAACAAGTAGAAGAAGAAATTGCGACTGATCTCGCGAGGTTTCAACTTTAATATTTCCGCTTTTTATATCGTTAATTTGAGCGTATATCTCTCTGAAGTATGTAATTCCTTTACGAGGTACGTGGACTGTTTGAAAAGATTAATCATCAGGGCTGTTAATATTGATAAATACAATAATAAGACAGAAATTAGTGATCTCTTTCACTTGCTTGATAGCTTTTTTTTCTGAGAGCTCATACAGTGTTTGCATGCAGTTTAAGAGTTTTAAAGCTTATATTGGGTATATAGAGAAGTTATCACTGCAAATACTGTTTAAATAAATCATCTCAACAAGTTTAGACCTTTGATATGGCAGCAAACAAAAGCAGATCTTGAGTTACCTAAAAATTGTTTGTCCTTTGTGAGGTGTTTTCAGACCCATGTTTCTTTGATAAGATTTATTGTTTTGGTTCTTTGGCTAAATATTGTCTTTGTTTTTCTTCCCCAATGCCAGGAGTGATGTCTAAGATGGCAACTGGACATGTTCTGAGATCTTTCCTCAGTCTCCAGCACTCACTGATGAGGCGAGGCCATTTTGGGCTTATTTCTGTCCAGTTCACATCAATTTCTCTTAGAAGGAAACTTTGTAGCTCTGACAATACCACGAATGAACCAAAGCTCCCAGTGAACCCAGAAAATCAATCTCTGGTGGAGAATCTGACCCTTTTGGGAGTTGACCTGAAGATGGCACGTCAGCGTCAGCCTGGAGTCCTTCGTAAGTCCTTTACGAATGAGGAAGGTCTTGCTAAGTTTTTGGAAAGCAAAGGTGCCAGTCGCAAAGTCATTGCCAGCATCATATCACGTTATCCCCGTGCAGTCACCCGATCCATTGATCACTTGAACCAGCGTTGGGAGTTGTGGAGGAACATCTTTAAGACTGATGCTGAAATTGTAAGCATTTTGGACCGCTCACCTGAGTCTTTCTTCCGGTCTAGTGACAATGGCAATTTGGAAAAAAACATAGCATTTCTGACTTCATTAGGACTGAGTGCCAGAGACCTCCATCGGCTGCTGACAACGGCACCACGGACATTCTCCAACAGTTTGGAACTCAACAGACAGATGGTGGAGTTTCTACAGGACATTTGTGCTGAGCTTGGTGGAGAGAATCCAGAGCAGTTTTCTAAAAACGTCATATCCAGAAACCTTTACATTCTTATCCGTAGTACAAAGAGGGTCAAGACAAACATTGACTTACTGAGGGTGTCTCTTAAGTTGAGTGATTCTGAGTTGCTTTCTCTTCTTCAAGGCTCAGGGGCAGAAATTCTTGACCTTTCCACTGAATATTTGAAGAAGAATTTTAAAAGCCTCCAACAGAAGATGTATTCACTTGGCTGTCCAGAGGCTGATGTAAAACAGCTTGTCCTTAACTATCCCATGGTCCTCTACATTGGGCCAAGCACCCTAAATGCTAAACTGGACTGTCTTCTAAATGGAGGGATAACAATGAATCAGATACTGGAAAAGCCAAAGGTTTTAGACTACAGCACACAGAACATTTCAGGGCGATTAGTGGAGCTGAAGAGACTAGGATATGACTTCCAAAAGAATGGTATCAATGTACTGGACTCTAGCCAAAAGCGATTTATTGCTAAGATAGAAAAACTAACTGCCTCACCAGAGGAATGAAGGAACTCTCTGTTATGTTCTGTAGTGTTGAATGCTGTTTACACCCAAACTTGGCTTGAGGATAATCATGCTTTATTTCTCTAGACAAAATCTATTTCTTTAAGTTTTTGTGCAACATTAGATTTCACAGTATTTGATAGTGAAACAGCTTTTACAACAATGTAACAATTCTCCATGATGTATTTGACAAGCATGTCACTTGATATTTAATTTATTATTGGAGTTATAATAGAACTGGGTAAAATCCAGATTTCTGGGTTGGAAAATTGAATTATATTCATGGATCACCGATGCAACATTGTTAAAAAAAATTAAATTGTAATTGTTTAATGATGACACTGGAATTGTTGGAATTAAAAACCATAAACAATTCGACATGATCTGCTTGCGGAGCTGCATGACATATTTCAATAATTAAATTCACATTGCCATTCTAAAAAAGATTCGTGAGAAAGGTATGTGGAACTCATGTTCCACAGCCAGCGAACCGCACGGACCTAATTCAAGTGCTGCACGATCCGCCTTTCACGTCGTTGACGGGCTCATGTGAGTTAATGTTATTGTGAGTCTGGCATAAAATTCTTCTGACTTGAAATTACTTCATTCATTTCGATCCCAGTGGTGTGTACCTTTATGTATTCTTTTGTACACTGGGTAGATTTTTACTAATGATCGATTTGCTTACCGAGATGATTTGTTTTTGTTAGAGGATTAGAAAAAAATCTGAAAAATGATGGAAAAACCTGTGGAGGAAACAGCTGACATTAAGACAGACGCAGCTATAAAGGGTGAAGCTGCCATCAAACAACGGTAAGTAACCAGACCTAAATAGAACATAATAATATATACCTGTATATAGATACACAGGTGATTATAGACCAGCGACGACGTGATCAATGTTCAATTACTCGTTTGTACTAGTGGCAGAGAAACTTATATTGATGCACAAACGGAAGGACATCTTATCATATATTTTCAGATTCCTAACAACTAAAGAAAAATTCCACGAATTCGTAGACTCAGAATGGCAGAGTCTAAATGGAGGGAATTCCACAGATGAGAAATCTGTGGATTTGGATGAAACAAATGTGGAACCTGATGCCAAAAAGGCCAAACTGGATCATGAAGACCTGACGGATAGAAAATCAGATGGTAAAAGACTCCGAGGTCAGAATAAGTCAAGGCCACACACAAAGCCCACAACCTATGAAGAAAAGCGCCTGTGTCTCTCGGTTATTCAGGTATAAGCAACTTAAGGATCATTTTTAAAATGCAAGTATGCTTTAACTATATACTTTAACTATAACTTTTCCATCCTTGCAGGAGAATAAAGTATGCACCTTTGGAGATAAATGCCACTTTTACCACAATGTCTCTGACTACATGAGCGTCAAGCCTGCTGATATCGGGGAGCGCTGCTACCTCTATGACACCTTTGGGAAGTGTGCTTATGGTTTGACCTGCCGCTTTGCCAAGGCCCACACTACACCTGATTTTAAAACTGTAGAAAACGCTGATATAATAAAAGCCTGTGAGGGCAGGACCTCTGTGAAGAACAGCCTGAGTAAAGACCTCCAGAATCGTCTGAGAAAACATTCAGTGGGCTTCAAAAAGTCAGCAGAGTACCTCAAAACACTTTCAAATAACAAGGAGAAGAAAACACACCAGGGGAATGGTAAGATAATATTTACATTCAAGTAACTTTCTTTCAGCAACTGCAATGATGAATAATTACGTCTGTTGTTTATAAAACAGCTACTTTGTCAAATTTGAATGCATTTCTATTAATGGTGACTCTTCATACCTGCTATCATGTTTGTGCAGCAGAAGCACCCAAAGGTTCAGCAGAGGAGCAGAGTGTGACCCACGTAGCAGAAACACCGCTTCAGGTTCAGAATATATTTGTGCACAACTCCATAGGATCGCTGTGTGAGTTGCTTTTATGTAGATTTGTTTTTTGACCAACAGCAGGTCGTCCCAGAAAACCCGACGCCTGTGAAGACTGTTGGCCCACTGACGGATGTGGACGTTATCAAACTGCGTCCATGTGAGAAGAAACAGGTGAGTCTGTGCAGTAATCGTTTCTTTTAAAAATATTTTTGTCTTTGGTAACCTATAGTACGGAGTAAGCCCGTTACATACTCGGCAAAGGAAATTAAAAACAAGCCAGCTAACACCATTAAGTATTTTAAGGAATTTGAATGATTTTATTTTGGGTTTTTTTCTTTTGTTTCAGGTCAACTTTAACGACAAGCTCTATCTTGCTCCACTGACAACTGTGAGTGGTACCAACCTCATTATTGTAGTTTTAATTGCCACACTTTTTATTTTAGAAAGACTAATAAAAGATATCTTTGAGTGTTTGACATAATTAAACTTTGATGTGGCTAAATGGCTGAATTACTTTCCAAAGTGTGGAAATCTACCCTTCCGCCGTGTGTGCAAGCGCTTTGGAGCAGACATTACGTGTGGAGAGATGGCCATGTGCACAAACCTCCTGCAGGGGCAGCAGTCAGAGTGGGCCCTACTGAAACGGCATGAAAGTGAAGATATATTTGGTGTCCAGGTGATCTCATTATGGGTTATTAAAACGCTTCAGAACTCAGTTGCATAGCTTTACTGCTACAGTTACGGTTTGCGGACTTCTTAACGCATTAATTAAGGCCTCAGTTCTGAAGTCCACATTGTCTCTGCAGATTGAGGGCTGCTTCCCTGACACCATGACGAGGTGCGCAGAGCTCATCAATAACAACACTGAAGTTGACTTTGTGGACATCAACTCCGGGTGCCCCATCGACCTTGTCTTCAAGAAGGTAAACCCTTGATCAGCACAAAGGACTGAATGTAGCAGCTCATCAGCGATGAAGTGCAAATTGTGTTCAGGTCACAGTTTTCTCTGTAACTTTTATTTGCACTGGGACATCAAACCTACAGTCTCTTAACTAGTTGGGATCATTAAAATGCAGATATGCGGCTCCCAAATCCACCCATATACTGTATGTTGTGTAGCTTCACCAGGAAAATAACCCGTCAGCCAATAATACTGCCATCCTCATACGAATCTTGATGAATTACTTTAAAAACTAAATCAATCATTCTAAAAAAGTGTTGGCGTTAAATCTCTCTCTTTTTTTCAATAATAGGCATTAAATTATTCTTTTAAAATGTTGGTGATGTCACAATAAAACAGTTTCACTGTAGTTTTGGAAACTGTTGTAAAATCCGTTCTGGCATGGAGACAAAAGAGAGTCCAAGTCTACGAAGCAAGATTTTATTAACACCATCGTGGTGTTAATAATCTACAACACTCTACAACTCTCTCAGTCCCACATAAGGGTAGAAAAGTGCCCGTTCTTCTGTGTACAGATCTATCGTATAGTCGACCCTGCCCAGTAGGCGTGTCTAGCTAGTTTCATACATTCATGTAGCATATATGTCGGAGAATGTGATAACTGAAAACAAACCTTATATGGTCACACAGGATATTATGATTGCTAAGCAAAGTGAATGTAAACTACAAAATGAATATCATGCTGGCAAACAGGGGAAACCTGTTAGGGATCAACTATCTTGGTCCAAGATATTCTTTCTTATTTTATTTTATGTGTATAAAACACACACATTAACAGGAGCATTAAACACTGACGGATGGTATTTGTGTGTTTCCCTCATCAGGGTGGGGGCTGTGGCTTGATGACACGCACCAGAAAGTTTGAAGAGATTGTGAAGGGAATGAACTACGTAAGTGTAAAGCTCATCGAGTGGAAAGCCTGGAATGTTGTTTTAAACACTGAATTTAGTCATGCATTGTCTTTTTAGGTCAGTTTTTTTTTTGGTTCTGTAGGGAATAAAACAGGCTTTTTTTTTCTTTTTTTTTTGCTTTCCATGTACGGTCACAATGTCCAAGTAACCTTTTTTTTTCTGCGTAAAGGTTCTGGATGTCCCTTTGACAGTCAAGATCCGCACCGGTGTTCAGGAGAAAACCAGCATAGCCCACAAACTTATCCCTGAGATGAAGAAATGGGGAGTCTCAATGATCACCGTAAGTCACGTTAGGAACAGAAGGTCAACACATTTGAAGAATTTTTGAAGAGTTGATTTGACTCTGTGATCGGTGAGATGCTGCGTCTGCTTACAGCTGCACGGCCGATCCAGAGAGCAGCGCTACACTAGACTAGCTGACTGGGACTACATCTCCACTTGTTCCAAGCTGGCTAGTCCTGTCCCACTTTTTGGTCTGTAAGCATGCAAGTGCAAGTTATAGATTGTGAGGAGTTGGTCCAAACTGACCTTTATTTATTTTCCCAGGTAATGGAGACATTTTGTCTTACGAGGATGCCATGAAGGCAAAAGAAACTGGAGTTTCTGGTATAATGATTGCAAGGTGAGACCAGTTAGGTCATGCCACACAAAAATATGTAAGATCTAAGATATTTGCATGAGCAGTCCGATCATCTTTCAAAAATAATGTTTGCTTAATTCCTCAGCAAAAAAAAAAAAAAAGACTTGTTTTGTCACTTTTCTGCAGAGGTGCTCTCATTAAGCCCTGGATCTTCACTGAGATAAAGGAAAGGAGACACTGGGACATATCGTCCAGCGAACGACTGGACATCCTCAGAGATTTCACCAATTTTGGTCTGGAACACTGGGGCTCAGACACCCGAGGCGTGGAGAAGACTCGCAGCTTCATGTTAGAGTGGCTCTCTTTCATGTGCAGGTATACAAGTGTTTTTTCCAGAGGATGTGACTTTTAAAGGATAAACTGCCTATAAGAAAGAAAATCGCTAGCTGCATCATTATTTTTCTTTCCCCCTCGCTGTCTGTCAGATATATACCAGTGGGTGTCTTGGAGCGAGTGCCACAGAAGATAAATGAGCGACCGCCGTACTACATGGGCAGAGACTACCTGGAGTCTCTGATGGCCAGTCAAAATGTTGGGGACTGGGTCAGGATTAGGTAAATAAAAGGTCACAGTGAAACACCAGTTACTGATTTTAACTTGTTTCGTTTATATCAAACCTTTTTTTCCCCTCTGCAGTGAAATGCTTCTTGGACCAGTGCCGAAGAATTTCAACTTTCTGCCCAAACACAAAGCCAATGCTTACAAGTGACTGTCTGATGGTTAGGGATTATTTTTCATTTTATTTGTCCTAGAGAGAGAAAAATTAAAATGGATTGAACCTGTTTTCCTTTAAAAAACAGTTTATTAGTCTGTCTACTTGACCTATAATGCAATGGACTAAAGATTACTTTTCAAAATACATGATAATATTCTTTTGCCTTGCAAAGAAATGTCTCTGCTGCTGTTTATTCTAGTAGAACTAAAAATTGCCATCAATGCTTTGGGGTGGGAATAAATAATTGGGGAATTAATACAGGCCAGCAATAAATGATTATATGATTTTTTTTTTATTTATTTAAAAAAACACCACATTATTATGCACATGACATAACCTAAGATTACACTGTGGGCAAAGTAAAGAACATCAAATGAATGCAAAATAATGTGATTAACCCTTTAGCTAAAATTTTTATTGACTAGTGAATGTGGAGGAACGTGTCCTGAACACCTCACCAGGGAGGCATCTTAACTAGGTGCTCGAGCCACCTCCTCCCGGATGCCCCTGGGCTTCTCACCCTGTCTCTAAGGGAGAACCCAGCCACACTACGGAGGAAGCTCATTTCTGCCGCTTGCGCCTGCAATCTTGTTCTTTTGATCACTATCATGGTGAACTATTATGAAATAATGACAACATGATTTAATTACAGAATGATCACTTCTCGATGTAGAAAGTTGAATAAACTGTTTTCTATGTATTGAGAAATGTTCTTTTACATATAATAAATACATGAATATAAATTATGTAATGTATCTAAATCAAAATTGTTCAATATTTATAATCATTGAATCAAACACTGTCCTTGACAGAAAGTTGGTTATTTTGGGACATTTAAAATATTGAAATATATAAACATGATCACTCGCCATTAAAGTCACAACTAATCTTACACTGCTAAAGGTCCTCAAAGCTATTAATTACATTTTCATATATTCAGAAACGGGCTCCTCCTTTTAACAAGAGCAGCGCTGCTGGATTTGCCTTCTTTTTTAGACTTTTCCCATTTGGAGCTGGAGGTTGGGCCACCAGGTGCAGTTCATTATCTTCCACCATTATTACTGCTGGTGCCACCAGGCCGAACTGCTATCAGAAGCCGCAGGTGGAGCGCTGTCTTTCAGATCCATGGATGGGGTCAGGATTAAACTGCTTCTGGTGGTCTTGGCGGGGAAACTGCTGCTCGGTTCCGTCCGAGCTTGGAAGCCCATCGATGAGAATAAGTTGCGTTCCTTCTACGAGATGGGAGAGTGGATGGATCCACAACACATGTCGCTGCCAGGTAACGTGCCTGTGAAGAGCTTCCTACTGCACTGATTAATCTGAACATCGGTGTGTCAGTGAAAATGAAAACTAAATGTCACCACTCTCATGCTTAGACCCCTTTTGACACATATTTCTGGTTGTTTTAAAAAGTGATTTTATGTTTAAGTGTACCACAAACCTGAATCACCTTAAGCTCTCACAAATCTATATATTAGTGGACATTCTTTAAAGTAAACATGGCCTCAAGATTTGTCTGTGTCTTCCCCCCTCAGATGACTTGGGTTATGATTATGAGGATGGAGATTTTTCAGAGGCAGAAGATGACTTCTCTGAAGTGGAAGGCATCGCTTCTGTCTCCTTTGATTCGCTGGCTCAAAGTGGACTGCAAATGACTGAAGAGGACTCTGATGGTTCAAGCATGCCAGACGAGATGGAAGGGGCCTCTCGGGCACGCCATGCAGGTTACCCATTGAGGTGGTCTGGCAGATCCAGTCAGACTCGTGATTTGGACGTGGTTTGTAGTGATTATGGCTTTGAGGTTACTTTCCTGAAGTGTCCATTAAGTGATGTTAGCGTTTTGGGTATGTATTTGACTCCTATCCTCCCATTAAATCATCATTTTGACAAATGTGCTGTATTTTGCCACCGTATCTCGTGTTTCTCTCTAGGAACCAATGAGCTGCTAGCTGTCACTGATGCTCCTCCATCTTGTGGTTATGAAGTGAACCCTCTAAAGAACACATTATATGTACCCTTCACTGGGTGTCATGTGAACCATTTAGCAACATGTAATGTGAGTATGGGTTTGTCACATAATTCTATTTTAACTTTTCACGGCTCATTTATGTCCTCTCCCAAATAATGAAATCGTTACAGGCCACCACCTACAGCCTGCAGTTCCTCTACAAGATTGATCAGCTCAAAATCGCCACTGCAGTTTGCGATGAAGAAAGACAACTGGGTCCACGAACTGGCGGCGGCGGTCCTGGAACGTGCATCCCACAATCTACAACTGTAGCACCTACAACAACCCAAACCCCAACTACAACTACAGCAACTACAGTCTCTCAGTCACTGCCGAACCTAAACGGTGGGTGTGATCCAGTTCACTCGGAACTAAAGCTTATTTCTCAAATATAGTGCAAGTCAAGCCAAAGATCACAGCTCTGGTATCAAAACAAAAAGATTCCACCATCGTGGTGAAAGAAAAAGATCACTGATCTGATCTGTCAAATTATTTGGGCAGACTTTTGATAAAGTTAAAAGATGCAGTAAAGCAAACTAATTATTTGACTTGCTGGTATGAAGTATCGCTTCCCATATTAGACTAAATGGTTTTTTTCCCCCCCTCTTACCTTGCTTTAGAATGCACACCAGATAAACACTTTGTTTTCTCCATTGAACACAACTCTGCGTCCATCCCAGTGGACCCCTCCAAACTTGTTGTTCCTGGGCATCCAGAATGTCAGCCAATCTTTGTAAATGAGACGGTTGCCATCTTCAAGTTCCGTGTTACGAAATGTGGCTCTCGTACTTATGTAAGTCTGGTCAAAATTCTTTTATAAGGGCTACATCTATAGTATAGAACTTAACTGATGTCATCTTGTGTGTAATATATTTCCCCAGATATAAATGTCAACTAAGATGTTTAAAAACTGGAAAAAATCATTTGGTTCTTTCATTGCAGTTGGATGAAATAATAAAAGCAGCTTCTGCATTTGCACAAGAATGAGTTAATTGCATTCTGAATGCTTTACAATTGCTATTAACTTCTATAAATATTGCCTTTTCATATGTGGCCAAATATACACAGCTGAGAAAAGAGCCACTGAATAAATTTTATGTGAAATCTTGTATTATGTATAATTCCAGTTCTTTATACAGTATATTCATTCAACTCCATATCCTTTAGTTCTATCAGCTCTTAATCTCTAAATGTTTTTCCATCTGAAGAAAAATCACATTCTAGAGTGTGCGACGGGTACATTTTTTTCCCTTTTAATTGTGGTGGGATGTTTGGCAGGCTTAAAAAAAAAAAAGAACAAAAAAACGAACACAAACGAAACTCTTTTCCTCGCTGCAGGAACTTGGTGACACGAAGGTCTACCTGGCTCAAGTTCAGACAGTGGTTGAAGCCCTGAACCTCAAGTATGGCATCATCACCAGAAGTCACCCACTCAGGTGAGCAGGTTAAACAGTCTGGAGAGTCTTCCTGTTTGATGTGGAAACTGTAATAAAATGTCTTCTCTTGCAGGTTCCTGGTTGAATGCCGGTACAGCAAATCAGGCAGTGGTTCACAGTCGTTGACCACTGTTGAATTTACAGTCACAATGGACTCGTCCCCCCTGCCGTCCGTAGTCTTCTCTGATGGCATCTATGCTGTGGAGTTGAGGATTGCTACAGGTTGGGTGTTTGTGAATCCTTCCCAAAATAAAACCCAATCTTAAAACATTCACAAGGGGGGAAGTTCTGATTGTAAAATGTTAAGGCATTTTTTTCTCCTAATTTTTTTTTTTCGTCCCCTCCCAACAGATGAAACCTATACTTCCTACTTGCCCACCAACAGTCTGCCCCTACAGGATCTCCTTGGCACAAAACTGTACCTTGAGCTCAACTTGATGTCTCTGTATCCAGATGCGGTGATCATCGTAAAATACTGCATCGCCTTCCCTCGCTCGGCCACCAATGCTCTGGTGATCGTTCATGAGGGGTCAGCGTGAATCTCTCTCGTTGGGTAAATGACTCGTCTCTTGGTCCATTTTGACATTGGTTGCTGTGTCTCTCTTAGGTGCACGAACCCTAATGATCCGTTTGTGTACGTCGTTGTGTCTGCACAACGCCACCAACGCCGCCTCGCTATCCACGCCTTCCAGTTTATGGAGCAACAGACCAACATGTACCTCCAGGAAGACGTGAGCATTCAGGAGTCCATAATGGGTCTTAAACGGATTAGATATAGATTAGCTTCATACTAAAACACTGAAATTTGTTTGTCAATGAGGTGTCGAGTCGAAGTCGTTTTCATTTTTTCTTCACAGATAATTTTCATGTGCTCTACAGAAGTTTGTATAGAATCAGAAAAGCAATGTGAGGAAGGATGCTTTGCTGTTTGAGGTAACTTCCTAAAGCTTTCCTACCACCTGCCCTTTCTAACTTGTCACTAATTTTCTCTTTTCTCTCCAAGTACAAATAGGTGAGAGGTTGCAGCTGATTGAGGAAAAAAATAGATTGGGAAATAAAAATCTTTTTAATGGATAAATCAGTTGTTTTCTTTACTATGTTTCTTTTTTCTTTTTTTTTAAAGATGTTTCCTAAAAACTGGTGATTTCCCTCCAGGATGTGGGGGAGAAAAGTGTGAAGAACTAAGCTAATTGCAGTAGGGACTATAAGCCAAAAGGGTGTTGGTTAAAGTTGCCCTCCACTATATTTAAAAAAAAAAGAAAAAAGAAAAGAAAACAAAATCCACTCATTTTGAGTGTGGGTAGATTGTCTGTTAAAGGTAAAAGTTCAGCACTGTTGCTACTCTCCCTAGAGTCTCCCTGTCTGCCGACAAATCTACAATAAGTAAGATATTAAACAAGAATGGAATTCCTGGAATTCCTGCTCCAGAGCAGAAGGGGGCGGTAATGAGCTAGTTGCTGAATGCCAAAAGCAGTAAAACTAGAAGAAGAGAACCAATTGATGCGTGTTGACGTCATTTGTGACCAAAGGACGTCGCCTGGTTAAACTGGTCACATGTGGACTTCAGCTGTTCAGAAATAAGTCAAGTAAGTACTTTCAATTGAGTATTCAGCACTTTTAAAGGTTCAGTGCTTATTTTAGGACTAGGAAATGCAGAAAAGGGCTGATATTAGCTATCCGACCTGCCTTATGCCGCTACAGTGTGACGGTGATGCTAGTGGTAAATTTAAAGTCATTAGTCTGCGTTTTCTCTTTTACCAAGATATGTCCGACGTTGGGTTTTTTGAAAGAAAAGGAATCAAAGATTACAAAGACAATGTTGACACATTTTAGCGCAATTAAGTTTCGTTCAGTCAACTTCCTGGTAGAAAAGCCATTTTGAAATTTGTGAAAATGATTTAATTGCAAATTTCACCTAAATGCATATTAATTGTAGTGTAGTGTTTCAGTCAGCTGTTTATATTTATCACAGCATTAAGCTTCAGGTTGAGATTTTTCCCCCCCAAGAATTAACATTTTGTCACTTTTGAATGACAAAATCAGCTCAACTTCCTGTTATCACAGTGTCTTTTTGGACTGTGTGCATAATTGATTGAAGGCAGATATACATGCAGACGCAATCAGCAAGTTTTGGAAGGGTGTGGTTTTAGTGGTTTTTACAAAACAATACAGACAATGATCTGTCAGTCCAGTCTGCTTGTTGAACCCTCAGCTCCTGTCACTGTCAAAGATGGCTCACCTGGAAGCGCTTTTCAAGTATGTGGATGAACATCAGGATCTCTATGTGCAGGTGAGATTATATTGATTTTAGATTTGTTCTTCTGATTGTTTTTATTCTAACTACATCATTGTTTTTTTTTGTTTTTTTGTTTTGGCTTCTTAGCGCCTGGCACAATGGGTGGAAATCCCGAGCGTGTCTGCATGGCCTGAAAAACGTGGGGAGATTAAGAAAATGATGGAGGTGGCAGCCAAGGACATTGAGAAACTGGGGGGAACAGTTGAGATGGTGGATATAGGGAAGCAGAAGGTAAAAAGCGCTGGTTTTGATATTAAAGAAGTAAAACAAAGTCGCTGAAAAGTTCCTTTTTACACCAGCGTAGTAAAATGTGTAACTTTTATTCTGTTCCTGGTTGCAGCTCCCCTCTGGAGAAGAGATCCCTTTGCCGCCAATTATCTTGGGCCGTTTGGGGTCAGATCCTGGAAAGAAGACAGTTTGTATATATGGCCATCTGGATGTCCAGCCAGCAAATATTGACGATGGATGGGATACGGAACCTTTCAAATTGGTAGAGAAAGATGGTGAGAAAAACACTCTGTGGTTTCTCTGGTTTTAAGTTACGCAGACAGGCTTCTCGTCTAGTTAAAACGAAAGTGCTTCAGTGTAGGATGAGTTGCCACAGAGGAATGTTGTTTCACTTTGCAAGAACAGTCATGTATTTCAAATAATAACTTTGGGGTTTCTGTTACAGTCATGTAGGATTTGTGTTGCAAATACATTGAAATTATTGATGAACACATCTCACAGACATGGTTTGAAAGATGGAAGACGCTAGGATAGGAATGCAACCATTCTACTGCAAAGAGTAGTTGTTTTTTCTTTTATAGCTTGAGCTTTTATCATCTATGCACTTGTAGTTACATCACAGTTTGCTTCATATTTACAAAGTCCACTTCAGATACCTCATGTTTTAGGGTCCTTCATTGTGTGTTATCAGCACAATTGATAGGTCAAGATGAGTAGGTGCTGTTGTTTCAGTAAGAATCAGTAATACTGGCACCCTTTAAATAAGGTGTTTTGACAGAAACACAGCTAATCTTCTTATTTGTAATTGAATTATTTTTGATATAATTAAATAACTAATACAAATGCCATCTATTTTAAGACGACTGTGTAGCTCAAACTTTAAAGGTGTGTTTATCAGTTAGACAACTGGAATGACCTGACCTGACTGTTTGCAAAGCCCTGTAATCATGCATAATCTCATCTGCACAATCACAAAGGATTGTTTTTGAGCTCTATTTAAATTGACATTGATTTGGTATGCTTTATTTTTTGTTCTTCACCAACTCTTACAAGTCCCATAATTATCTCGTGCCTGGTGATAGTCACGCGATATAAATTGCAACACCCTCCTTTGCATCTCTGTCCTGTCTACTCAGCTGTCTCCTTGCTTACTTCACTTTTTTACCCTCCAGCTATTTATGCAGTATGTGTAGGAAAACATGAAATGTTAGTCAAAGAGGAAATGCTACTTCTGCACTCTTTGAAAAGTCCAAAAATGAATCTCAAAAAACTTCAACGTATAACTGATGAATTAAAGATATTTGTGTCTTTGCAGGTAAGCTCTATGGAAGAGGATCTACTGATGATAAGGGTCCTGTTTTAGCCTGGTTTAACTGCATTGAGGCCTACCAGAAGATTGGGAAGGTAAAGTTTTTTTCTAAATTAGCATTCCTGCCATAGTCAGATCTGTGCTGGTTGGAGGAGGTGACAGTCTCTTATCTAAGACAATTTCCACCTATTGCAGTATAACCTTGTAATACAGGTTTCACTATAACTTTGAATTACCCCAGTATGTTGAGGAATTTTCCCATCACATATTAAAACCATACACATTTATATTTAAAGTTGGAGCAGAAGTGTTGCTTTATAAAGTGAAACTATGCACTAGCATGTAAATTTACTGCAATTCTAAATCAAAAACCTGCTAATTATTTTTTATTGTAATATCTTTAGAACCTTCACCGGTTTTTAGGATTATAAAGCTCAACTGTTCTTTTATTATCTTGTTTAAAAATGTTTTATCCATGTCTCATTCGGAAGCTTTTCTTAGTAATAAAAACTGATTTAGATTTGAAGGTTTTCGGCTCAACCCCAGGCCGTCATGGTTGTATATAACCTCATCTACAACCAGGCAGCGCTCAACGGATAGATGATTTATCTTATCTAATATTTAAATGACCTCTGTCTTAAAGTACAGACTTGATTTAGTATTTAACTAACAACTTTTTACATCAAGAGAGGTGTTCAAAGGTCTTTGGATGAAATCTGTTACTGTTTCAAGCTTCTATCTCTTAAAAGTCATGACAAATCTTCCCTGGTGGATGTTTTGATTTAACTTTGTATTTCTTTATTTTCATATAGAAAAAATGAAATTATTTGATTGATAGCAAATCTTACTTTTTAGTCTCTAATGAGATTTAGGATTTTGCTTTTTTTTAAATGTCAAGCTCGCAGGGCAGGTTTTCATCTATACATTGCTTATCTCTTCTTCATTTTGCAGGAACTTCCCATCAACGTTAAGTTCTGTTTTGAGGGAATGGAGGAGTCTGGTTCAGAAGGTCTGGATGAACTGGTGTTCTCTCGAAAAGACACCTTTTTGAAAGACGTGGACTACGTCTGCATCTCTGACAACTACTGGCTGGGAAAGACCAAACCGTGCATCACCTACGGTCTGCGAGGGATTTGCTACTTCTTCATGGAGGTGAAGATTGAACGGTTTAGAACAGGAGTTTTCAAAGTATGAAAATGCAAGCCTCCCCTACAGAACATTAAAACTTTTCCTGTGGCTGCAAGTCCTGTAACTTCCTACTCAAACTTACCATTGTTGGCTACCAAACTTGAGCGTTTCGTGTCAAAATGACCCCAGAGGTTGCGAGGTCTCATCTTGTCATTAGCTAGCACTACTTTCAAAAATGGCAAAATCCAAACCTTGAATGATCATGATTATAATTCCTGGACAGTTATTTGTATAACCCTGAAATGTTGTGAGTTGACATTTGAGATCAAATACTGAATTATTCTTTTTTTTTTCTCTTCGTATTTAAAGGTTGAATGTGGATGCAAAGACCTGCACTCAGGGGTGTTTGGTGGGTCTGTTCATGAAGCCATGACAGACTTGATTACACTTATGGGTAAGTGATGCTAATAAATGATTTACATCACATAAAAATGATTTACACTTGTATTAAAAATTAGTTGGGCCTTAAATTTAAACATATTTACAAGGCTTCATTTTTTGCCTCCTTTAGGCTCCTTGGTGGACAACAAGGGGAGGATTAGGATTCCTGGGATGTACGACAGTGTGGCCCCTCTGACAGATGAGGAGCGGAATCTTTATGAGAAGATTGAATTTGACCTGGAAGAATACTGCCAAGATAGTGGTGTTAAAAAGCTACTGCACGGAACCAAGGCGAGCAACTCATTTCAGTTGATTGTATCACACAAAATTTCTTTTCATTTATCACAATTTGTCTTTTTTTCCTTCTTCATGCTTTCAGGAGCAAATCTTAATGCACCGTTGGAGGTACCCATCTCTGTCACTTCATGGTATTGAGGGAGCATTCTCTGAAGCAGGGGCAAAGACTGTTATCCCCCGTAAAGTTATCGGCAAGTTCTCCATCCGTCTGGTGCCAGACATGGATCCAAAAGTTGTGGAGAAGCAGGTTGGCATTAACAAAAACAGCATTTTCATGTAACACTGATGACTCTAATACTGTTGAGATCATTAAACGCTGATATTTTGATTTGTTTTGAGTGTTCGTTGTTGATGTCAGTAAGTTAAACAACAGTCTGAACTGGAATATTTCCCTCTAACCTTTGCTGACAGAAGTGTCTTTCTTTCTTTTTCTGATTCCTTATTTATCATTTTAAAGGTTTTGGATTATGTGCAAAAGACGTTTGCAGAGATGGAGAGCCCCAACAAATTGAAAGTGAGCATGGGCCATGGAGCCAAGGCCTGGGTCTCTGACTTCAACCACCCACACTACATGGCTGGTCGAAAAGCCATGAAAACAGGTACAGGGTCCAGGTGATGGTGCTCAGAGCATTAAACCTTACAAAGCTTCCTCAGCATTTTCAAAAACTTCAAATTTTCAAAAAAATCTGATTTATTATTTTAACCTTCCTTCTTCTCTCTGTGTCCCACAGTTTTTGGTGTGGAACCGGATCTGACACGTGAGGGTGGCAGCATTCCAGTCACTCTGACCTTCCAGGAGGCCACAGGACGCAACGTCATGCTGCTTCCAGTCGGATCGTCTGACGATGGAGCTCACTCCCAGAATGAAAAGATCAACAGGTATGTTGTTTGTCACCAGATTCAACATGACTGTAATAGTGACTCAAATAATTTTTGTAGATTTTGACTCCAGATTCTTGTATTTTATGCTTGATTAATCAGTCATAGGATTTCTTTTTCAAGCCATATGCTGTAATAATAGTGAGATACAACAATTAATTCTTCTGTTAATCAATCATAAATTGGACCATTTGGGATCTGCTGATTTTAAAGAAGCTCATCACTCATCGTTTTATTTTCAGGACCAACTACATCCAGGGAATCAAGATGCTAGGTGCATATTTCCATGAGGTTTCCTTGCTGGAATGAAAGGATACAGCACTGTAAAAGCTTCCATCTTCCATATCGTAGCTGCAACAATCATCCTCTCCGGTCACGTTCTATCAGACACCGACAATAAAAGGGCTTCCCCTTTGTTGTCTGTGTAGGTTCTCATTTATCCAGGTCATAGTTATCCAAGGTTAGATCAAGGTTAGATCCTTGAAAAAATCAACCTTAACAAGTCCAGTTGCTTACAAAGATCTAACCTTGGCTTCCCCTTTGGTATCCTGCATTATTATTTGATCATTCTAACTTTTGCTGTTGATTTTTCTTTAGGTGTTTTTTTTTCCATTAAATTTTGTTTTTTCTAAGGTTTATCTCATCACAGGAAATTGTACTAAGTGTTGATGTTATCGGGTTGTGATTTAAGCTGTGTACTGCAGATCTCTGTAATAAATCCATCTAATAAAAATGTATGTCAAACACCAAGGAGGGAAAAAAAATGTTAGAATTTTTTTTTAATATTTTATATTCTGCCAGAGTTCTCCTAAATACAGAGATAACCAAACAGTTTTACCTGCAAACACTGAATCTCAAAATGTACCTCAAGCTTTTTAGCCTTTGCTGGATTAAGAGAAATTAGTATTATAATAGCTTCTCTATTAACCTCCAAGAGCAAAGGGCAGATACTGTGTCACTACAATCTAAAAATGTACATGAAAATAACAGTGCACTATATAGCAGTACAGTATACACAGTAGGTTGCACAGTATCCATTTCAAATGTGGAATATTCACCTACTAATTTTTTTTTAATACGAATGAATAATCTTCCAAGTATTAAGTATTCCACAGTATGAACTGGGTTTCACATAGAAGAGGGTCATTTTTACAGAATGCATAGTGCAGTTTTTAATTAGTGTGCATGTGGTGAGTCTGCTGTGCTGTGGGTGGCGCTGATTTGTGGAGTGGCTGCTGTTGGAAGGAAAGACCTGTGATTGCACTCTTCCATATTTGGTGTGTCACTATGTCATTAATCGATATGCATGACAGTTGACAGTGTAGTCCTCATCCTCCTCTCTGCCACCATCTCCATCTGCCACCATCAAGTCAAGGGGACACCCAAGGACTGCTGTGGTGCTTCTGATGAGTTCATCCAGACTACAAAAGATGCCTGATACCACCACAGTGTCAAGTGTGTCAGTAGTGCAGGGGACACCTCAGCCACCTGAGCAGTAGACTCTGCTCTGGCACATGATGAATTTCCAAGTTATCACAGGTGCTAAGAATTTATATGTCCTAGCCCTTTAAATGTTATTATTACTTTTATTAATAATATTATTGTACACTGATGACATCACGGAGTTTTTCTGTACACCCAGATACCCGGATGGGGGATTGAAATAATCTTGTTGAGTTCTATATTAATGTAGAAATTTATATATAGCCACAAATTTTTGTCTGACTATAGAAGACGGTAAGTTCTACATGCCAATGCAATATTAAAAAGCTACATTTTAAATATTGAATGTAAATTGAACAATTTTGGTTTGTAACTTAAAGTTTTCATCATAAACTCAATGCAACAGTGCTTTGGAAAGGACAGATTTCAGTGTAACACCGGAAGTGAACAGTTGTCATCTTCCGGCGCGGGAAAACTTGTAAACATCAGGCAGGCTGTTGTCTAATATAGTATTTATAATGTTGTGTCCATCCTAATCTTTTTTTTAAACTTCAAACTGATAAGATCTGGGGAAAAAAATAACTACGATAAATGTTTTCGTTACAAAATTCCGTGAACCTGTACAGTATATAGCAATGTCAGTGTCTTTTTAAAAAGGTTATCTAGCCAAATTGTTGTTAGTACCTCTAAGACATATATATTTACATCATCGACAACTTTGGGATTTTTACCTTGGAGTTAAGCTGAACATGGACCGCTACAATGAGGTAAAAGTTCTACTAAAAAAGTGGGAGCAGGAGTTTGTCAAAGAGCACCGAAATAAACCAACTAAGGTAAGCTTACGAAAGGCGAAAAGACAGCTTATTGCTGTAATCTATCATATACTATATATGTATTTTATTTGTGTATAATAGAATTGTAATTTTCTCTTTTATTGACTTAGCTTTTTTGTCACGTTTGTTCAGATAGTGCACCTTTGGTACCTGCTAACAGTTTGTTGCTATCATTATATCTGCCTTCAAATTTCCAGGAGGATATTGATCAAGCTCCAGAGGAGACCAGGGGTGAGGACATTATTCTATACTATGAATATAACAAGCTAAGCACCCTAACAGTGCTATTCTTTTTGGTCGGTGCGTATATCCTCTATCTCAACAGTGTTTGATTGTGTCTTTATGTCAGATTTGTACAAAGAATATCGAAGGCTAAAAAGTGCCAAAGAGAACAGCTCTCGTGACACAGTCAGCAGACGTACTGAACAGTCCAGAGACACACCCGAGGTCACCACAGCCGTCAAGGTACTTAAAAAAACAATCACTGTTAGTGTGGGTGTTTTTATGAAGAAAAAACACACAAAAAAAGATTCCTGCCTGTCGATCTTTGCAGGAACCAGAATGTTGGGGAGCCCATCTGAACCGAAGTGCACAGCCAACACCACCTCCCAGGTTAACATCCCAGGAGAGAGATGGTCTCAGAGCCTCTGCACAATACTATGGTCTGAAGCTTAAAAGCAATCTGGCTTCACTTAGTAAGGTAACTCATCTCAACACATTGTAAAAAAAAATACACGTGTGCACCTCAGATTTACTTGTATGTCTGACAAAGAAACAAAGCATTTGATTTAGAAAATTGCGCCTCTTGACTCAGTGTTCCACTGGCTCCTCGATATGTGGATTTTGTCATTGTTATTTTGTTAATATTTCTTAATTTTAAACACATATTGGTGTATCTCTGGTGTTACTGCAGGGCCGACCTTTTTCACTTAAAAAGCCGTTTCTTCCTGGACGTGTGCCCTTAAACTCCTTGAAAGATACACAGTCTGGACAAGTAAGCAGTCCAGTCAGTGCCTCTGACAAGACTGCTGCCACTACAGTCGACCCGTTCTCACCACAGTAAGTAGACTGAAGAAATTTAATGTTAGCACCTTGTTGTAAAGTGTAAGTTTAATCAGTGATTCAAGTGGATTATTTTAATGGTCTGTAAATGCTTCTTATTTTTAATGTATTTTAAAAGAATCACCATCGCATTCTATATTTCCTGTTGTGCAGCTGCCTTCATAGTTATGTCAACATTTGACTGTTGTTTGAGCAAAATGTGTGTCTGTTGGGGTTTTCTTCTAAAGTTGCCCTTGTTTTACAGAAATTCAGTTGCTTCCCTGGTGTCACTTGATTCTGCAACAGTTCAGCCAGTGGTGCCTGAAGATCATTTTAAACCCTTTGAACCTGTCAAAGAGTCTTTTGATGACTCTAGTCATGCAAACTGTTATACTGGTAAAGGCAGCTCTAAGAACTGCATAAGCACAGATAATCTGAATGTTGCTGGTCTGAATTCTTCTCCAGCCAGAGCTTCTGTCCCGCCATCATCTTTAGTCCCAGATAACGTAGGAGATGCAAAAGGAGATTTTCCTTTGAGAGAAGGGCCACGGGTTTTCAGAGGAGTGAGAGGCATTGGAGCGGGACCCTCCTCTATTAGCAGACTGAGTCTTATTGACAAGAAGTGGTTAGAAAGGTGCCAAGAATTTGCAGAGATGGAGAATGAGGTGAAGCCCGGCGCAGGGAACCAGGAAAATGTTCAAGTCACGAGGAAAGAAGAGGCAGACAGAATAATTGGAAAAGAGGAGAAAGATGGAGGAGGAGAAACAGAAAAATTTGAAAGAGATGGACTGAAGAGCCATTCTCCAGATAAAAATGTCCGCGATTGTGTGCACAAACGCTCTCGCCAACAACCACGAGAAAAAGTGAGCAATAGGCAAGAGGAAGTGATAGAACCAACACCGATGCCGTTGTCAAACACAGAGGAGGAAAATAAACACAGAAAAAACAGTAATTACACACAGATTAAAGCAAGGAAAAGGCAGAGAGAAGGAGGAAATGAGGAAAGAGAGATATCAGAGGAGGGTGGGGTGAAAAAGAGGCGTCGGAAAGCCAAGAAGGAGAGCTCTGAAGTAAACCTGAGTCCAGATCAGGCAGGAGGAAAGAAGAAGAGAGTCAAGAAAAAAGAAGATGGAGACACAAAAGAAGAGAAAGACGCCAAGCTGCCAAAGAAGGTAAGTACGAGATTAACTATTATTGTAGCAAAGTAGTAAACAACAGCCTTTGTCCTGTCAAGGTTCCAAAGGAGAACTTGTTAGGAGAAATAGAAGAGGAATTTAAAACCAAAAGAACATATCCGTCTCAACCCATCAGAGCAAGGTAAGACTGTCCACGAGTCCTCTACAAGCATATGTGTTGTTGCCCACAGTTTTTAAACCAAATGTTCTTTACAGAAGCACAAAGGGTGCAGAGGGTAATTTTGTAAAGATAAATCTGAAGAAGAAATCTCACGTGAAAGGTTACGCGCTCAGAGGCGTCGGCCTGCGTAAGCAGGTGAGCTGTGAGCGTTTGCATGATCCCAGGATGGATGGATGGATGGATGGATGTCAAAACTCACTTCATACCTTTGTTTAGCTATACATGGAGAAGTTCCAGCTGAAAGGGGAGCGCTTTGGAGGGGGCGGACGATACTTTGGCAGAGGAAGGAGAGGTGGATTCAGAGGGGGGTTCAGTCGGCAGGGGGACACATGCTACAAGTGTGGAGGGACGGGACACTGGGCCATCGACTGCAAGGGACGAGGTAATGCCGCATGATGCAAACACAACAGTGGTGCTCGCAAACAAAAACTAAATGTGATTACACTGCTGATGTCTTCTAACTGAGACACATTTCCATTTGTAATGAATATAATTTATGAATGAAGCCTGAATTGTGTTCCTAAGAACATTTTATCCCTTCTATGAACCAAACTCTATTCCTTTTCCCAGCGAAAGTAATTATCACTCCTCGGTTGTTTGTATGTTAAACAAGAAAGAATTCTGGTGACATTTCGCAGCGCCCCCCCCCTCTGTTCCTGAAGACCCGCCAGCTGACGAGGAACCATTTGAACTTCCCACCCTTGAGGAGGTTGCCAGGGCAACAGGAACATTGAGACCACAGCCCATCGGTATGTCCTACAGTGCACCATTTTTATTAACAAATGTGTAATGTCTTAAAATATTTGTTGAAAAGCTTCAGCCACCAGTCAGTTTACATTTTAAAACCATACAGATCAAGTTTGTTCTGCATGTGAATTTGATGAGTTTAATTTGTTCATGTGCATGTTGCAGCTGCAGCTGCTGGTACCTCCGAGGAACAGCCGGATCAAGAGAAAAATGCAGGGGTTTATCCTCCAGATGAAGTGTTGTTAAATGTGATTCGTCCTGACTACGAGCGTCCGGCTCCTCCTCCTCCAGTGGAGCCGCTCTATGATCTCGACGATGCTGGGAAAGTTCGGGGTAAACATTTTTACTTTCTAAGACTAAAACGCTCAAAAACAGAACTACTAAAGAATAATTAATACCTCATTATTCATTTGCTAAAACGCTACGTTGTGTTTTTAGGAACAACGGCTGAAGTGTATGAAGCCCTGAGAGAACTTGGCTATCAGTCATTTAGACCTGGACAAGAGGAAGCCATCATGAGGATCCTGTCTGGTATGAAAATACAGCTGAGAACTCACAGCAACCAAGTGTAATCTCCTCATCACTTGTTTTTTTTGTTATTCACTTCTTTCTTCAGGCCTTTCCACCCTGGTGGTTTTGTCGACAGGGATGGGAAAATCATTGTGTTATCAGCTCCCAGCCTACATGTATGCCAAACGATTTAAATGCATTACTTTGGTCATATCACCGCTTGTGTCGCTAATGGATGACCAGGTAATGGCCCTCTTTTAAACACAGATGCGAGTACAAAAACGTGAGGCCGTTAACGAGCTGCGGGGTGAAAGGTTTTATCTTTGCTTGTTTAGCTGTCTGGTCTGCCAGCCAGTCTGAAGGCAGCTTGCATCCACTCCAACATGACGATGAAACAGAGGGAAGCTGCCGTAGAAAAGGTACGACATATTCATCGATAGATTCAAGGGGAAATATCGGAAATCCACTTCTGCCTTTTTGTGAGCATATTGTACTTTATACACCATTTACACCTACAGTGCGTGTCATCTTTTCTGTTGTTCTCCAGGTGAAATCAGGCCAGGTGTGTGTGCTGCTCCTCTCTCCTGAAGCGCTGGTTGGTGGAGGCGGCTCAGGTTCGGGGTGTCTGCCCTCCGCTCAGGAGCTCCCCCCGGTGGCCTTTGCTTGTATAGACGAAGCTCATTGTGTTTCAGAGTGGTCACACAACTTCAGACCCTGCTATCTAAGATTATGTAAGGTAAGTCAACTACTGATTGTGTGTGGGAGGTAAATTCATGTTGATATGTAATCAACATGCATTTTGGAGCCTGGCCCTGCTCAAGGTTTCTCCCTGCTGCCACCGTTGCTTGTTCAAGGGTCACACTCTGGGTGTCTGTAAAGCACATAGACAATCTTGACTGTATCAGACACCTGATGAATAAAGTTGATTTGATTTGAATTGTAGGTATTGAGGGAACGGTTAGGAGTGCAGTGCTTGCTGGGACTCACAGCTACAGCCACACTATCCACCGCTCTGGACATCGCACGCCATCTTGACATCAGCGACCAAGACGGCATTGCTGTGCGATCAGCTGCAGTGCCTCCAAACCTGCATCTGTCTGTTTCCACGGATCGAGAAAAAGACCAGGTGCGAAGAGGGTTTGTGAAAAGCGACGTAGCGGTCTATCTTTTACAGCAACTGTTCTGGCCCCGTCTTCGCAGGCATTAGTATCGCTGCTGAAAGGCGAGCGTTTCGGTTGTCTGGACTCCATCATCGTGTACTGCACCAGAAGAGAGGAAACGGTTCGTGTTGCTGCGCTTCTCAGGACCTGCCTGCAGGGCGTGTTGGTGAAAGAGAACAAGCAAATCAGCAGCAGTCAGGAGCAAACCAACCCAGTGGGGCAGAGGAAAAAAGACTTGGGTGAGATTGGAATGTTTACCTTTCTAGTCTGTGAAAACGTGCTTGTTCATTTTTAACAATGCCAAAAAAGTACCTGGTTAACAGAAGACAAATGCATAAATGAAATATTCTCCGTGGTTTTGCTTATTTCATTCAGCAAGGAAGAAGATCCGCAAACCGCTGAAATGGCAGGCAGAGTCCTACCATGCGGGCTTGTCTGCATCAGAGCGCCGTCGTGTCCAGAACAACTTCATGTGCGGGGAGCTCCGAATCGTGGTGGCAACCGTTGCGTTCGGGATGGGCCTTGATAAATCGGACGTCCGTGGTATCATCCACTACAACATGCCCAAGGTGGGAACAAATGCTGCTGACTGAGCTTCATCTTTGTCACTGAACTCAGAACAAAGCTTCTTTTCATCATCATTGTCATCATCATCAGCATTTTGAGGCCGAAACGCTAAAAAATGTTTGCTCTGATCATGTTTTCTAGAGCTTTGAGAGTTACGTACAGGAGATTGGGAGAGCAGGAAGAGATGGAGAATCAGCACATTGTCATTTGTTCTTGGACCCTGAGGTAAGGCTCTGTTGCTTATTGATCTGGGCTGTAGTGATGGGCAGATGATGGGCCTCACTGGGTGTTTGGCACATTTCCCAAACTGTGTCAAAACTGTTGAAACTGTGTTGCTGTATCACTTAATGGCGACATCTGCTGGATGTAAAAAGTCATTGCAGGCAACTTCAGTGGAGACTGGAAACAGACTGAACACCAGAGTTGATGATGGGAGTGTTAATCGGTTCTTCATGCCGGGCACGAAATGCCTCAGCATTGTGGAAGTGCTCTGGTTAATGTCAGACAGCTCCTGGGAGCAAATCCTACATTTCACCTACAATAGAAATAAAAATTAATCCATGTAAGCGAATTCAAATATCCTTCAGAAAGAAATTGGAATAACCCGAAAGAAAAATGGTCAATGGTGGAAACGAGAAGAGGAAAAATCATTTATCTTATTCTCCGTGACAAGATCAAAATCATCCCACAGAGGAGAAAACTTCCCCTTCCTTCGTTGATCCATGGCATCCGATGATGCATTCACCTTGTTTGTTCGGCACATGCGCCGAGGCTTCAGGGTCTTCAGACCCATCACTACTGGGCTGGACTCTGACGGTCGGTGTCAATGTGAGCGTGCTGGTTGTCTCTACGTTTACCCTGTGATCATTTGGAGAATCATCAAAGGTGTTGCCTGCCTCTCGCCTGAAGGCAGGAAAGCCTTCAGACTGACGGACCTTTGGTCTAATCCTATCCTGCATCGCAAAAATCAAAACGATACAAAACATTTCCATTAGAAATGTATAATATTCAGACACTTTGCTTGTTTTACCTGCATCTTCCCAATCTGCTCAGAGATTGTTCAGGACCAGCCATATTTGTATCTCACGTGTTTGTGTTCTAGGAGTTAAAATCTCCAGGATTGCATCAATGAGAGGGGTGGTTAGAGTTGATACCCGAGGAGGCTGGATGGTTAAAATTGAGTATGACAGCAGGCCGTTGTCTGTCAATTGATTTGTCAATGTTAAAGCTAATACAAATAATAATTTTGCAATACACACACCTCTTAAACTGATTCTTGCAGCTGGTGGTGTTTGTGCAGGTCATATGTGCGAGTCAGAACATCATTAATCTTCTCTTTGTATGTGTGATGCGACTTGATTTTGAAGCATTTGCTTCATGAAGCCAAGATTTTAACAAGTCTGGTCATGTTTTCTGCATCATTCATTGCTGTTAGAAATTGCTGTATGTCTGTTTGGGTTCACAGGGTGGGGACCTCCACGAGCTCCGTCGTCATATCTATGCAGACACAGTGGACTACTACACAGTGAAGAAGCTGGTTCAGAAGGTTTTCCCACCGTGTAAATGTAAACAGATCCAGCAGAAACACCAGGAGCTTGTGAAGGTTCATCTTTTGGGTCAAAAGTGGTGTTAATAACTTGGACTTTGTACTAAGGGTTGTTTGTGTGTGAAGGAAATTGAAGACTCGGAACTACTGGAAGTGATGGATGTGTGTGATCAGGAGGGCAGCACAACTCAAGAGGGTGTCACTCCCGTTCCTTCTGCACAGGTCATTCATGATTCATTGATGATATTACTGCTGACATTCTTTTATGTCAGCAGTAATATCATAAATAACCGGTATGAACTGAACCGGTGTTTGAAGCAGGTCTCGCCCGCTGATGCCACTGAAGATAAAGAGGAAATAAAGGAGAAGAACGAGGACGATCACTTGGCTCAGGAAGAGGGGAGCGGCGATTGGCCCTGTCAAAGAGTGTGTCACACTCACGAACGAGCAGTTCCCATCCAGGAAACAGTGGAGGCTTTGGACATCACTGAGGAAGGTACACACTGCCCTGCCTTTGTGCACCGATCAATCAGCGATCAAACACTGTGTTTTCAAAAGTCAAAATGAAGGTAGAACAAAAAAAAAAATCTTGCTACGATTCAGGTGTGGAAACGCTGCTTTGCTACTTGGAGCTGCACCCCCAACGGTTTGTGGAACTGCTCCACCCGACCCTGTCTGTCTGTAAGATCAGCTGCTACGACGGGCCGAGACAGCTCCGCAAAGTCACCAAAATGTGTGAAAGCGTTTGTTTTTTTTTAATAAATATATTACACTGCTCCAGTTCCATCATCTTTAGCGTTCCTTTGATCAGCATTATTGACGCCTTATTGACCCCACAGTTGCCCCCCGGTTGCGGTGGTGTTGGCCAGAAGGCGTATGGCCGGCGCGCGGGTGGAGACCTGCGACCAGCTGGAGTTTGATGTGGTCGAGGTTGCCGACACTATGGGCTGGCAGCTTCCGCTTGTGAGGCGAGGTCTCAGACAGCTGCAGTGGAGCACTGGCAAAGGTACGAGTCCAAACACCTGGACAGAACAACACTCTTTACCTGAGACTCAGCTTTGAAAATCGTGTTCACGCTCTCATTATTTCATAAAAATGAGGAGCCAAACAATTCAACATTTAGCTATGAATATTTCCGTTTCAGGCGGGGGACGTAGTGGTGTCCACGTGGAATTCTCTTCATTGTCCTTCTACTTCCGTTCCTATGGCGACCTGAGCGATGAGGAGCTGGACAGAGTTTGTCGGTTCCTCCACAATCGAGTGCAGAACCAGGAGAACACTCAGCTGTTCCAGCTGACGGCCTGCTTCAAGGCATTCAAAAGGTACCAAGTCACGCAATTAAATCGACGTTTTGAAGCAGCGCCTGAATACGTCTCCACCCGTCTAAAGGTGCCGTTTGTCGTGTGTGTTACAGCGTTGCCTTCCGGAGTGCGTCATCCTGCGAAGATGAGTTGGACGACGTCCGCAGCCTCCAGCTGAAAAGCCTTCTCTCTGAGTACTTTGACAAAAGGCGTGAAGGAGACCGCGTCCCAGCTCCAGAGGACTATGAGGGCTTTGACAAATACAAGGTAAAGCCCTGGTGTGGCGCTTACCAAAGGTTTCCCCTCCCGCAGTGGCGGATATGAAATCGCTGCCTGTTTGGGTTGTTTTTCAGGTCTTAGACTGGGAGGATCAGATCAGAGCCGACATCAGAAGTTTTCTTGCCAACAGAAGTGATGAGAAATTTTCTGGCAGAGCTGTTGCCAGAATCCTGCATGGCATAGGTGAGACGGAATATATTTAATTTACTGCTCACATATAGATTTGAAAGTGCAGCTATGAGGCCAATGCAGCCAATCTGAACCTAAAACATAAGTAATTGAATATACTTTGCTTCTCTTGTGCATTAAATATAAAAACTGCAGTCCTTATGTAGTTAACATTGACCTCAGAAGCTCCAGGAAATCAAAATCTAAAATATCCAGGTTAAACTGTTGCACTAAGTGATGGCAAATAAGTAAAGGTACGTTAACACCTGTAGGGGGCGGTATAGGATCACTCTCAGCGTTAAACTTTGACTAACCCAATAAAGCATGTTTTGTTGTTGTTGTTGTTGTTTTTGTATTTGACTTTATCATTCAAAGTCCACCTTTTTTTTTTAAAGTGCTGGTTGCTCATTATTCGTCACTGTTATTATTCCACCCACTCTCCTTTCCAGTGAAACGGTCTCAGCTTGGCCCTGATTTCCTCCATTTTACTGCCTTCATATTATTTTACAACCACACTACGCAGGTTTTTGCTGATGCATCAGCCGTCATTAGGCTGAGTTAACAGGAACCTTTAGTGTCTCATGATTTCTCTGCACCCTAAAAATCTGTTCTAAGTGTTATTACACATGTAATGACTATATAATCTCACCTTGATATGCACGTGCTAACCTGGTTTTGTATAAATATAATCATGGAGTTTTATTGTTGGTGGTAAAAACTGAAGATCTATCGTTATACATCCGGATGGTCTTTAGGCAAAGGATATCCAACAGTCTTGGTTTATGGGTGGTAAATCACATCTCCAGCATTTAGTTTTTGTTGATCTGGTAGAAGAGCGTGAGTGAACGTTTGAATCATCTGTTTCAGGCAGTCCCTGTTATCCTGCTCAGACCTACGGGAAGGACAGGCGCTACTGGAGAAAGTACATCCAGTTTGACTTCAACCAGCTTATCAGACTGGCCACTCAGGAGATCATTGGCTTCAAGTGACCAGACTGCACTCTGCTCCTGCTCCTCACGTCGTTTCACTTCATGTCACACACTGTTTTTGATGGCGCGAAGCTTTTACGTGAACATAATGTACATATTTGTCAAGTAGTTGAATAAAAGCTATTTTTCTAGCTCTGGTCTGATCTACTTAAAAATGTGGCAGGACTGATTGATTGGACTCAAAGAGGAAACAAATTTCCTGACCCAGAAACGGGGTAATTTCCCTTTTAAGTGGTTCCACCATGACAATTTTAGCAGATAACAAATCAGGGCCATAATGATAAGAATGAAAAAATGACTAGAAGCAAACAAAGAAATATTTTTAGGAGTGAATCGTTAGAGGAGAGAAAGGTTAAACATTAATGCTGGAGGCAGGCTTCTGAAACAGACGAGCAGCAGCTTCAGTTTGGAGTCTTGGTTGTGTATTAACCTGGACTCTGGTCCTCACATAACAGCTCTGACAGCGCGAGAATCTTTCATAAAAAGCGGAGAATTCAACCTTCTGGACCCAAGGACTCTTGCGATGTTGATAGTTTGCTCTGCGGTTTGTGCAACATTTCAACGTGTAAGCCAGACAAAACGATAGGAGCTCCTGAGGCCTAAAGCTGCTCGATAAACATCCCACTTGCATTTCGCACGTTTGTCCCATACAAAGCGAAAGACGGCTGCTGATCGTTGTTTAGAACGTGTACAATCTCCATCAAGCTCATAAGTAGCTGAGGTCAGTTGTTGATTACCGAGATAATTCATTTAGGCATGCTTGAGGTGAGTGTTTCCTGGAGTCCGGAGGGGAGTGTTGGAGAACAACTGTAATGTTATTTTCCTGGAAGGCGTCCTTCCTCAGGCAGCCGCTGGTTTGTCCTGGGGACAAACCCAGTCTCGACCTCACAGACGAGGGCCCTCAGTGGTGAGGGATGCCTGCCGCAGCGGCTCCCCAAGAGCTCCACCCTTCCACTGAAGCAAAAAGCAGCCCAGATCACGATGGCGCCCCTCCACTGTGGAAGACATCAGGACCGTCAAGATTATACTTTATCTTGTCAGAGAATAAAGCTTCCAGCTTTCACTGTCCACGGTCGGTGGAGTCCTCTTGAATGAGAGTTGGCCTTTGAAGACTGTTTTTTTAAACACATTTGACTTTAACTGCAGTTTTTAATAATTTGCCTGCTCTATTTTTTCTCTCTTTCCCATTTCTTCTTTTTTTGAAGTGTTTTGAAGATCCACTTAGAACCTTCCTCAGATGTAAAAGTGTAAAATGCAAATTCTTGCCATTTTTCAACTTGCTCTTTTTATTTGATTTTATTCATAATTGCTCTTCTTAAAAGCACTTTAACTGGGTTACAACCAGCACATAAGTGCAATTTTTATACCCTTTTATGTAAATGTGTGCTGCTGTGATAATAGGTCCCTTTAATTCTTTAATAAATCAAGGTGTGTTAACACTCTTTAGGCCATTGGAGCAAAAGTTGTACATTTCAGTATGACTTTATGTAAAAAAAAATTAACAATAGTATGCTTTTTTTCAGTTATGCAGATGGGGGAAAAGAAAGTCAGTTATATTATGAGTAACATGTACTATTTACTAAAAGAATAACGAAAATGTAATTTGTTGAGCCAATAAATATCATGAAAATTAGGGAGCAAGTCCAGATCAATGTCTTGCTTAATAACATGTATTCACTGTAATTTTATTTCACAATCTCAGCTACAACGATACAACTGTATTTATAATCCTGGTGGTTGAAAAGTGAAAGTTGTTCGCTGCAATTTTGATTTTAATTTTTAATCCAAAGTTATAATGAAGCCGTTAAACTGTTCACCTAGTCGGTTATAAATCTTTGCCAGTATAATCTGCAGGTTCCACAAGTCCTTCCTATCATATATGAGAGGCTCAAAGGTCCCGGTTTAGTAGATGGCAAGTTTTATTTAGTTAATTTACACGACTGTGGTGGCTCATAAAACTTTAGGGTGCGTGGATGTGCAGCCCTATGGATCGCTTCTGTGGAAAGCTGACTTAAGGGAAATCCTGCTGCCGCTGTCAGCAGCTTCATTCTCTAATCTGCATTTGTTTTACAGCGTTGGGCTTAAGGGAGCAGATGGGGCAAGTCCAACTTAAATTCTACTCGGCTTTCCTGAAATCAAGTCTGTTCTGGTCAGGACTGTGTGAAGGCCCGAGCCCTGATCAGGGTGTTTTATGACCTGCAGATTAAAATCAGCTGGACCAGAGACTCTGACACCACAAACTTGATATGCAGGGTGCTCTTATGTAAAATACTGACTGAATGTTATCAACTTTTATAACTTTTAGTCATGATCAAAAGTTCTGTTTTGGAGCTCACCAAAGCCTTTATGACAACTCTGAAGGAGCCGAAATCCCCTCTTATGTAAAAGAAATAAAACACAAGTGTACAAGACAAAATTTTGAAAGTTTTATTTTTTTTTCAAAGCAGAATAAAAAAAAAAAAAAAAGCAAAGAAAAGAGCAAAGAATATTATAAAATTACAGTTTACCAACATAGACATTCTCCCGTCTCCAATCCTCCTTCTCAAACAGGTCGGAGTCACCAGTTTCTTTTGGCTCGAGAAAAGAGGTGCTCCCAAAAGGAAAACTGTCAAAAGTGCAGTTTATTCATCTAACAGAGCAATACCTGACAGAGCTCTGGGTCCGAGACCGGTCACTGATGACATGTCCCGTACACAGAATCATGCGTCCGGCTGTTATCCACTTTTGACTCCTTATCATGTTTTTGTTCTCATATTTTATGTCATCTTGTCCTGTACTTTTTCATTATAAGCACAAGCATACAAAACAATCATTTCTTAACAGTACTAACATTTCAAAGTGCAGAGTTTTCTTCAAACTAAGAGCCATGTTCACACTGGGACATGCGCTGAAGAAGTACAGCATCTAATAAAACTTGGTAACCCCAATATTTCACAAGAGTATATTCAATGATAGCTTCATTTTGATAGGATGAACTTTAGAAACAACTCTTCTATTCACACATGAATGTGTTTTAGTGTTTTTCTTCCCTGGTGCTCACAAATGTTCGTGTCCAGTCGAATCCAGGTAACAGACATCAGGCCGATGGTTGGGTTTAATCAACAGGGGTGCTGTCTTTCGTTTTGGAGGAGCCCGTGTCAGGCAAACAGATAAGTGATTGATTCCACACCGTGAGCTACTATTTCGATCTCTCGCAAGTGTAATGTGTCGTGTTCCAGCGCACGTGTTGGCGTGTTGAGGAACGGTGTGATTAAATACCCAAAACTACAGAAAGACCATACGAAGACAGACGAAGAGTGTTTGGATTTGCAGATACAGGCCACGTTTGCACAGTTGGGCCGTTTGAGAGATGTTTTAAAACTTAGTTTGATGTTAAGTAATTTTATTGTCTGGAACAATGACCTCTTTCCTCCTCCGGCCTCTTCACTCAGGCCCTGCGTGTCATTTACAGCCTGCGTAAATCTAGTCATACATTAACCCGGAAGAAAACGAACGCGCCCAACCAGCTGGTGCGTCTAAAAGCTGATTTTGTCTTCGTAAAGTGAGATCAGCAACAGAATGACCCAGCCCGTCAGCAGGCCGGCGTTCTGCAGGAAGAACATCAGCCAGGGTCTCTTGTGGTTGATGTGGACCAGGGTGGGAAGCTAAGAGGAGGAGGAGCCAAGAGGAGATAGGAGTTAAGCACATCTTTCACAGCAGCTGCAGATCTGTCAGGACGCACACTCACCATGTCGGCCAGCCCCACATAGAGGAAAAGCCCCGTCGTGAAGGCAGCAATCCACTGTTGGCTGGCGACGTCCGTGGCCACAGCCAGGGCGATGTACAGGCCGATGAAGGAGAGCATGGCGCTGCCGAGGTTTAGGAGCAGAGCTCTGCAGACCGACAGGCCGCTGTGCAGCAAAATGGCAAAATCCCCTGGAGAGCAAGGAAGTGGGCTAAGAATTCCACCAAAATGAAGAAACTAGAGTGGTCCGATGAACTTTTTAATCCGGCCTGCAGAGCCTTCACAATTAATTTCTCCAAAAGCCAGATTAAGAAGGTTGTCAGCTTGATTGGTTAGAAAAAAGTTCAGACCCCCCCCCCCCCCCCCCCTTCCTCTCGAGAAGGTGGGGCCAAACATCATCTGAGGCTTCATCATCCATCTCTAGTTGGACCAATTTACAGGCTCTTCAGAATATTTTCTCAGTCCATCAATTAACCCCCGTTCCTCATTTGGGGGGGTTTAGTTTCCCACCTGGCCGGCCCCCTCATCAAGATCCCAAACCCAAATGTGGCCCTTCAGGCTAAATAATGAACTCTGAACCAGAGGCTCTTTTCAATTGGACGAGTGCGTATTTACCCAGTTCGTGCGGCAGCTCGTGGCAGAGAACGGCGAGCGACGTGGCCAGGCCCGACTGCCAGGACACAGAGAAGGCCGCGCCCATCGCCAGACCGTCCGCAAAGTTGTGGATCCCATCACCGATGGTTATCATGTAAGGCAGGACTCGCTGTCCTGAAGGGGGGGGCGAAAAAGGGGGACAGAGTCGTGAGCGCGCTTTGATGACCGTGTTCTCGGGGTTGCGGCGAAAACACTCACGTCTGGTCAGCTCTTTTTTGTGCAGGTCTTCCTCAAACTCAGTCACCTGAAATGCACATTGGAGATGAGCAAACACAAAACCCACACAGCTGCTAGTGTGTAGTTCCAAACCGGTTGTACAGAAGTTTGAGTGGCATTTTTTAGTGCAAATGGAGCGAGATTTCGACCCAAAGCGCGTTGCTTCTGGCGCTAACTGGGCCTGGGGCGTTGCAGCTCTGGGTTTCTCACCAGTTCGGATGTCGATCGTGCGGCTTCTCTTTCTTTCTTCCGTTTCTTTTCCTGCTGATACATTTCTAAAACCCTGCCGTGGTCGCAGTGGTCCGGCTCCGACTCCTCCTACAGGCCAAGAGGGAGAGAAGACTCCAGCTGATTCCAGGACAGCTTGCAGACCCACAGTGCAAACGACAAACGTCGTGGTTAAGAGTCACTTCTTTTCTTACCTCATGATGGTGTTCACGTTTATTGATGATGATGGAGAAGATGGTTTCCATTAAAAAGAAGACGTAGATCCCAGTCATCACCACCAGCACCTTGTAAATGTGGTCCGGAGGCCCCTCCTCGTGGTGGTCGTGTGCGTGACTGCCGTCATTCGAGTGCACATGCAGACCTAGGACCTGGACCGCGGGTCAAAGGGGGAGGAGACCGGACAGGCGGATTCAGTAAACCGGGCCACGGCTGTCCCTCCTCGCCTGAGCTAATCATGACTCAGCAATTTTGACCACGCTCGGGGGCCCTCGTGTTCAGGATTGAGGGCGCGTTCAAGTCCTCACCATCGGCAGGAGGTGCAGCAGAGCGTCCCCGGTGAGCGAGCCCACGGCCAGGCTGATGGCGAAGTGGAGCACCAGCTGGAAGGCGCTGGTGCAGGAGGTGCACAGGAGCATCACGATTCCAACCAGCGCCGCCAGGGTGACCACCACGTTGGCCAGGGTCGCATAGAGGTATTCTAAAGAGAGAAGGAGAACCTTGCTGGAGTTATGGCAAAAAACCCGCGAATAAAACATCCGCGGCCACACTCACTCTCAGTCTCGCTCAGCCCGCCCGAGTGCGGGTGCGAGTCTTCCGTCTGCGTGCACGCGCTGCTCAGGACCTGCTGGACCAGCGCCGGGCTGAGCCGGGACAAGCCGGACGGACCCATGTCCGAGGAGCTGTCGGCCCCCAGCCCGTAGATCAGGATCAGCTCTTCGGCCGAGAAGCAGAGCTGGGCGACAAGAAGTCAAACATGGACGCCTCGTTAAAACCCAGCCGCTAGCATCACAATCTAGTATTTATATATTTATTCTAAATATTTTTGATTGGAACTATCGATATTTGCGAGCTGCTCCTGTAAGTTGGCGTCCACACGAGCGATCTCTGCGTCTGCCATCTTTTTTTTTTGTTTGTTTTTTTTTTTACCTGATCCCAGGTCGTGTTTGTTTCAGCCGCGCTCTTCTGTCCCAGTCTCAAACCGCGATGGTCGTGACCGGCGTGGTCATCATGGTCACCGTGGTCACCGTGGTCACCGTGGTCGTGTCCGGCCTCGCTATCCAGACTGGGTCCCAGGTTGAGGCTCTTCATGAGAAGCTTCAAACCTGCACGAGCACAGACACACAAGCAACGCTTGAGGAAACCCAGCAGCCGTACTTCTGTTCTCCTCCTCCTGAAGGACATCTACCCGTGGTGGTGAAGTTCTCCAGTCCAAGGTGATTCAGCATGTAGTCCAGGAAGAAGGTCTCATTGGGCAGCAGGCGGCTGACGATGCACTGGCCTTGCAGGGCGTGGAACAGCACGCGGCCCATAACTGCGCCAGTTTCCTGAATCTGGGCTGGAGAGGACGCGTTGACCTCGGCCATGATGTCAGCAGCTGTTACACATGTCTGGTCACCAGGGACAAGGAGAAACGGGAAGGTTTCACAGGTGAGTTTTTTCGTATGGCTGCATGTGTACGTTGATGACCTGACCCTGGACGCTAGCCTGAACCAGTAAGAGCACCCAGTAGCTGTTTGAAGGTCCCTCACTGAGGTCGTGCTCTGCTCCTGAACCCTGAGCTTCACTCACTCGTCCCTTCAGCGTCAAACAAGCCAACTGGACGTTCTGGTTGTTCCCTTTTCCTCCTAGAGGATTCAACAGTGCTTCCGTCGACCCATTTCAAGCTGGAGAGACGAGCTCTTTGGCCTGGAGGACTGAGATCATTCACCTCCATCTTCTCTGGCTGATGACTCTATGTTTTTAAGGTGTTTTCTCCCTAGAACCAGCAAAGAGGTAGCGTTTCATACCGCGTTGGAAGGCTTGTAGTGGGGGTAGAGCTCGTGGATCAGCGCCGTGAGTCCTTTCAGGTCCATGTGGTCGTGGCCGCCGTGCTCCTCCGTGTGCGTGAGTTTGTGTATGAAGCCGTTGGTCTGGTGTCGCCACTGGCCGTGCCGCGCCGCCTCGCAGACCGTGTTGGGCGATGAGAGGTAGAGCAGACACCCGGCGGCGAAAAGCGGGAACTGAGACAGGCCCACGCTGGTGTTGGCCGTTCCGTTGGTACTTCCAGCACCTGTGACGACGACTTGGTCGCTGATCAGCTGGTCGAGGGCCTCGAGTAGGTCACACTATTCACCAGAGACACCAAAAAACAGAGATCGAAGCATTAAAAGAAACGTTCAAAGCTCACACGTCCAGTAATTAATTTAATTAAAATAAAATAAAATAAAATAAAATAAAATAAAATAAAATAAAATAAAATAAAATAAAATAAAATAAAATAAATAAATAAAAATTCCAGTGAGAGGAAAAAAAATTCTGGAATTTACTTTCAAAATTCTTTCACCCTAAAACTCCAAACTCCTCAAGTGAATGAAGGTTTTGATCACCTGTCTGAGGGATTCTGGAATCCCTCAGAAGCCTGAACCATGACCACGATTTTTCAACTCATCTCACTATCGGAAACAATTTATTCTTTCGGCGAACCTCTGAAACAAACTGTTGCAAGTTCAGCCTGGTTTGATAGCAGATTTTTCTCTTCCGTCACATCATTATGTTCCATCTTCTCACTCTGGGGCCACGATCGCTGGGTTTTAGCAACAGCTGCTTATCACGGCCGCACTCTTCTACCATCAGATAGCCGCTCGTTACCTTGGAGGTTCAGCGCCTCTCACCCATAAAATAAAAAGAATAAAATCACCCCACTTAAAGAATTAGAAATCAAACGTTTCACAGAGCAAAGTAATAAATGCTCTTTCCATAAACGTTCTTTAATAATTGTGTTGTGCAGGGTGCAATATGAATTCATATCTGCGTTTAAAACTTGTCTTAAATCTGTTGGAATGATGTTTTTATGAAACAATGATACGCTGAGAGTTATATGGTGGGGAAAAATGTGACAATGAACTTCATTGTATAAACGCGGCGCCAGTTGATCATTTTATTGACTGGGCTATGTGCTTAACAGAGTTTGTTTTATGAAATGAAGAAAAAAGAAAAAAGATCAAAGAGACCATTTATTTTTTAAGTAAACGGAGGACGCTGGCTAATTGCATTTAACTTGAATTCGGTTAGTTTCTATATGCACACAGCTGAGGATGAAATGTTTGCCGTTTCATTTACATCATGCAGAAATGCATCTTTACGTTACATTAAGACAAGCTGTCATAAAGGACGGTGCGTGACAATGTCCATGTCAGGAGAACATCTTTACGTAACTACTGCAGAAGCTGAACATCAGCACTGGCGCGCTTCTTTACTGTACGCTTATCATAATCAGATATTCTGTACAGTTACTTCATTCAGAAGTGCATGAATTTTGAGTACAGTTATTCGTTTTGTTTTAATAGTCGTGTTAAATAAGCAAAAACAACCAAAATAATTACTATGGCAACATCAGCTAAATAACTATATTCATTATTATTAAACGTCTAGGGCCCAAAACTATTTTCAAGGTAAACACAAGGCATAAATTACATTATTTAAATGTAAGTATTGTTAAAAAAATGTAATAACATCTATGTAAAAATCCATTTTGAAAAACTCAAAATAGACAATTAGTGAAGTGGGAGAGAGTTTTCATATGATCATAATTAAATACCCAGAAACTTCATTTAATATTGCAAAACTGTTTTAAATAGGGAAATTATCAAAGAAATTTAAACGGCTCCTTTTTACGCTTAACACACTTTTCAGACAATAGTGATCAGATAAATATTCATCTATCTGACAATTTTAATGACAATAAGAAAGAAAGAGAAGCATTGCCTTAATCAGCGCACGCCGTCATGAGCATGACTGCAGGCTTCTACGCTATCTTTCTGGTCCATTTTCATGCCTTTCGTGGCAAAGTTTGTGTGTTTTTATGGAAATAGTGTTTTATCAGAAATGCGTTGGACCTCGACCTTTCACACTCACCTGCCGCGGGTGAGTAGCTGTCTACGGCGGCCGCGGTCAGCCTAATAAAACTCACCTTTTCACACGGCACTCCGCACTGCACACGGTTCTCCAGCTTATTAAAGACGGCGCGGAGGGAGTCCGACGTCAGATTCTGCTGGCCTGGAGCCACCAGGTCGACCACATCCCTGTACACCTGCTCCACGATGGGGGATCCCGATACAGACAGGAACAAACCCCAACTGGCGAAGAGCAGCAGAGCCAAACGCCGCATGTCTGAAAGCTGGAGGGATGAAAAGTGAATCAGCTTGAAGGAAAAGCAGAGTCGGAATCAGAGGCTGAATCAGTCTCGGGGTTCTTCTGCAGGAGCATTAAACTCCAGAGTTCAGCTCACGGGTTAAATCACCTTCAATGCACCTGAGCGCTGCACGGTGATTGGCTGAGAGGTAGATTATGATGTCCTATACCTGTCTGTCAAACATGTGTCTGCAGCAGCGCAGCAGCACAGCCCATAAACAGTCCTTTTCTCCTCATAACGCACCTCAACTCCCAAATTATCAGTGAAACAGATGATAATGAAACGCACAAAAATAATCACTCACAAAAGTAATCCTCTGGCATGATGTTATATTACACTGTGGTACATTTAAATGTACATATCAATAATAAACACACTTTTACCTGTATCCAAAGAGATGATGCGCAGACTGTTGTTGGAAGTGTTGCCTGCGTGGTCCCTGCAGCATCAGAGGTGCGTTGAGCTCCGTTCTCTGCCGGCTGTGTAATGGAGGTCTGGCCAGGTCAGGATCTTTTAACAGAGAGCAGAGAACAGTTTGTTCTCATTCCAGGTTGGAACTGTTACTGAATTGCACGTTCTTAGATCTGAAGAGAAGAGGAGGCCGGACACATCGGAGCGGTGGAGCACTCCCTGTTCTCCTCTGCAATCCTGCTGAGTCCCTCTCTGTGTGTTTTTATCTTTTTTTTTTTTGTTGATGTGGAAACCACAGACATCTGAAGTTTGCCAAACTGGTCCCCGTTGGTCCACATTCTTTAAACCTCCATTCCACCTCAGGATCCTCTTCGGTGATGTAACCAAACGATCGCTGAGTCACCAGAAAACCTTCTGAGTGTGACGGGACTGGGTTTTGGAAATCTGTGGTGGGTCATGTGGAGAGGAGAGGAGGAAGAGCAGTACCCCGTGGAGCTCCTGCTGACGCTCGTCGACTCCAGCCTCTCACCCTGTGACAGAAAGGAGGAAAGAAAGAACGAGTCTCACAGAGCAGCAGTGATAGAACAGTCTTCTCTTCTGAAGCTCTTCAGAAGCTGGGCCTGGAGCCGTGGGGGCAGCAAGCTTTGCGAAGGCCTGAAGCTTCTGCAGCTGCCTCCTCACACGTTTCATCATCATCATCATCACATCCGTTTGCGTGGTCTCCGTCCGTTCCTCGGATTGTTCTGATGACGCGTGGCCTCCGTTTCCTCCTGCGGGAGCCTTCACCCAGCCTCAGATGTCCCTCAGCTCATCCTCTCATGCTAGGCCCCACTCTGACCCTGTCTGCACCCTGACCCGAGCGCTTTCTCCCTGTCGAGTGCACGACAGCACCGTCAGTTAAAAGTACTCTGCTTATGGTCTGTCCTGGTTTCCACTAGACTAGAAATGGTGTCTCGGCCTCATCACGGTCTGTGTTTGCAGTTTTGCCAGTTTGCTATCGCATCTAACAAGTGTGCATTTATGCTGTGTCATTAGCATTAGCATACACAGGCTTTAACGATCAATTGTCTCTCTTGTGGCACCTGCTTTATTACAACAAC
>BJFM01002213.1:101300-112883 GCA_016586285.1 Arothron firmamentum | reverse complement strand
TGTGTGTGTGTGTGTGTGTGTGTGTGTGTGTGTGTGTGTGTGTGTGTGTGTGTGTGTGTGTGTTTTGCAATGCTAACCACCAGATGGTGCAGCCCCCCTGCTTAATTACAGACCTGCTTTTGTAAATTGGTTTTTAAAAAAGGACCAAATATGTCTTCAAATGAAAATAAAAAGAAATAAAACCTGTTTTGCAAACCACATATACGACTTTACCGAAAGGTAGAACAATATATACTAAAAATACAGGCTACAAATAACACTAGTGCAGTGAAAAGGCATGAGGTGCACAAGTGTGCTATATATTCTAATTATACTTGTTAATACATAAATACAGAGTTGTGTGTGGCGGCCCCACTGTTGCACAACGTGCACAGAACACTTGACGCACACGTTGTTGCGCACTACAGTGGTGAGGCATTATGTGACCTTTGAGCCACCACCTAGCGGTGATTCTTGGGTGCTGCGAAATAAGTTGAAGGGCTGACAGATCAACGTGTCAACATTAGTGCAGATTCAAATCTCCTGTCACGCAGGCTCCATCACAGCTTTCGGGAAGGTTTCCACAACATTTCACAGTTCGGATTTAATTGTCAATTTTTTAAATTTCAGTTAGATTCCAGGCCCACGTGTGGGACAGACACCCTGTACGGAAGGAAGTGGACAAGTAAAATCTAAAGAGGGGACAACAATCAAGCACAAAACTCTAGAAAAATAATGATGCAAAAATATTAAATCATGCATTTAGGTTAAATACATGTATAGAAGCAATAAATATAAGCAATACATTTATCATTTTTATCTGCTGTGGTTGAGATTTTAACATTTGCTCTTATTTCAGGTTTCAGTCTGTCCTCAGAAATCACTGACGGGACGGATATTGAGTTGATTGGCTGCAGTTCACTTCACACACATGAACAGACAGCAACATACATGCACGCACACACACTCACACGCACACGCACGCACACACGCCTATGGCATGGGACTCTGAACATCTGCCCCTGCCTACTTGTCTCTCTCACATACTCACAACCCCCCNACACACACACACACACAGTTACTCTTGGAGACAGGGGGACAGCACACACACTGTCCGGTGACCTGCTTCGGTCGCCCTACATCACCACGTCACTCTGCGTTACATCACGTGCGGCGTGAACCTGTTGACGTTCCCAGACACATTCATCAAGTCCATCGTTCCATCGCCGCCGTCGAAAAGAGAAATCTGTGCGTGGTCTCCTCACTCAGGTCAAGTTTTAACTCTTTAATAAGAAAACTGGAAAACCTGCAAGACCCTTTTTGGTTTTCTGCACATGACTGAAAGTAGGAAAAGTCTCATCTGTTTCCTTTTCTGGTCTCTTTCTTTTTTGGTCTCTTCAGGTATGTGGCATTGGACTGGAAAATAAACTTTAGACATTTTAATTTTGTTCATCCATCCATCTCTCTCCATCTCTCTCCATCTATCTCTCTCTCTCTTTCTCACACACACATACATCCTTGTATTTCTAGCTTTGTGAGGACTTACATGGACGTAATCTATTGCCCAGCCCCTTATACCCAAAACCTGACCATCCCAACTAACCCCCTGACCCTGACCCTGACCCTGACCCTGACCCTGACCCTGACCCTGACCTAAACCCAATTCTAACCTCAACCAGAGAACCAAGACTTAGCCCTCAAACGGGCCTTTGAAGATGTGAAGACCAGCAAAAATGTCCTCACTTTGCTAATAGAATTAGTATTTTAGTACTCAGTATGTAGCAAGTACAAGAACACACACACACACACACACACACACACACACACACACACACACACACACACACACACACACACACACACACACACACACACACACACACACACACACACTCACTTCTATATAATCTGAAGCAGGAGGACTAGAGTTTGGTGTAAACTAGAATCACTGAGACTGCAGACCTCCACCAAGCAGCTCGTTTCCCCACACACACACACACACACACACCTCCTCTAGTGTCTTGTGTGTATATATAGGCAGTAATGATACATAGCAGAGTAGGTTGCTTTATGACGAAAGAGCCCCTTGGCCTTTGATCTTTGGGGGATTGGAAGTCCCTCCAAAATCTGGAACAACACTAACATTTAAACGTCTGTTTCCTGGCCATTAGCAACATTACAGATAATTTCCTTAAAATTCACAACCTTTTGAGCTAAATTGCTGACAGACAGAGAAACGCTGGCTGTCACCACCTACCTTGGCGGAGGTACTGACACATTCATCATTTTTCGATCAAAACGTAACATATTAAGAGAAAAAGAAGTCTCTTAAAATAGTGGCAGAGTTGACAAATCTTTGCAACCACTGAGGAGACGTGAAACAGACAAAATGAAGATAACCTAGCACCAAAAATTCAAACATGCTCTTAAAACAATCAAGAATCGAGACCATGTGTGACAAGGGAAGAGCAGCTTTTTGTCATCTGTTTTAAGGTGCTAAAGTCAAATCGATGAAAATAATATTAGAATCTTTCTGAGCAGCGGAAGAATGGAGGGATGATAAAAGGGGAGTAAGGGTAAAAAAGAGTGAGAACAGTGTGCAGGCATGCCCTACATGCATGGACACTCAGGTCACTCTAGATAATTATATCACCTATGGCGTCTTCTGTCCTCCATGCATTTATTCATTTACGGTGTTAACCCTCACATGTCTGAGCTCCTTAAAACACAGCACACACACATGCCGAATACCCATCACACACATACGTGAGAGTTTAATAGCTATTTCTGCTTGTTAATTATGTCCTTAATGAGGACAGCATTTCTTCCCAAATCTAATTAAAGAGTAGTTGCACCAATTAGCAGTCAGTGTTCTGAAAGTGAGCGGGCTGTTAGAGAACGATCCTCCAGCGGGACCCGACTGTCTCCGAACACCCTCAACGACACACACGCTGCTGGGTGAAAGCTCTGCTCTGACATCTTCATTTCCCTGGTTCTTTTTCTGCACGATGACAATTGAAACCTAATGAAAAAGGAACATGTGAGATTGGTCGGCATCTAGTGGTGAGACTCCAGAATGGAAGGAAAAGACAGGATGCAAATAAAGGGAAATCAAGTGAGACCTCCATCATCAAGAGAGGCAAAAAGGAAAAAAATATCTGCCTTAGACAAAGTCGCACGACCTGGAGACAAGTGGGAAAAGGAAGTAGGGGAAGAGGAGGGGAAATGTAATGATGGAGAGAACAAGAGAGAGGGTATTAAAAAAATCAGCACTTAAAAATAATAACCATGTCATGGCCTGATTGGTTTCCCCATATTTAAGTCAGTGGACTGGGAAATGAGAGGAAGACGGAGAGAAATGGTGGCAGACAGACGGAAAGGAAAAAGAAACAAAAGTCAGTGAATGAGCACATTTAAACTGGAGGGTCAGAGAATGAAGGGAACGGGATTTGAGTGAAGGAATGAAAAGGGAAAGTGGGGAATAAGTGTTTATTTCAGGTGTGAATAATCAAATAAGCTGTAAACCATCTCCACTGAACACTGAACAGACTGAGAGTGAAAAAAACATTTTTTTCAGCTTGACAAGTGTAAGGTTGTTAGAACAAAAGGCCAAACTAGTCCCTTTTCTAATCTTTAACGGTGAGCATTTGCACACCTGAACCTGCTGAAATTGATGCAAATCAGCAACGATGTAAATTAAACCAAAAGAGAACAACAAAAGAAAAGTGGTTTCCTGTCTGATCATCTTGTTCCCGGGAGTTAAAAAGGTAAATATCCAACGTTTGTGCTGCTTTCGCTGATGTTGACATTATATAAATATCGGTTTCCAGCCAAAAGCAGCAAAACCTGCCAGTTTATTTACCTAAAACACTCCTGAATGTGGTTGTCGTCCATGACAACCTTTCACGGCCGGGTAGAAGACAGACGCAGCGCCCACGGAGCTGATCAAAGACGGCAAAATTCCATGAAAATCAAAGACTGGAGCATGTTACAAAAGGATTCACACAGGAGTTTGTGATGGCTCCAGAACGATGTGATCAGGACTCTGAACGGATCAACAAAGGTGCTAAAAGGAACAGAATGTTTCCTTATGTGTTCCTCACATCGCTGCACCACCAGGCCGCCATCTTGCCCCGGTTTCACTTCAGTTTGTCAGTTTTCTTGCAGGAAATGACTTTAAAATTCAACAAAAGTGACTGGAAACTTGTCAACTGGTAAATGTGATGTTATTTCCTGGGGAAAAAAGAGCAATTTTATCAGCATGAATAACATTTATTCTGTCATCTGTCAAGGCCGGTGTGGCAACGTGTTCCAGACAGGAAGGAAATACAATTAGAATTGTGGAAACTGTAAATGGAAGAACGAACCGCAGCTGGCCTTTGTCTTTGCTGCTGCTGGATCTCCAGACGAGCCGCGGAAATCAACAGTTTCTCCCCTTAAATAAGTAAACAACTTGGAGACAGAGGGGATAAAAATAAAACTGGCAGCAGGCAGAGACGAGTCTGATCTGATTTATTACAGCAGCCTTGAGTCCAGCCTGGAACCGGCAGCCAGCCGCTGCGGAACAAAGTCCTGCTGCTGTCTGATGGACAAGGTCCCATCCATCCATCCATCCATCCATCCATCCACCCATCCATTTGTGGCTTCTGCAGACATAGAAACTGTATCTACAGCTTCAGATTTAATATTTGTTCATCTTCTCCAAAGTCATCATCTGTACATTAAGTCCCAGCTGATGGGATGATTCCAGGTGAGCCGCGGAGCTCACAGGCTAATCAGCAAATGAGGATATATGCTGGGATGTCGGCTGGGCCGGGGGCTGTTGATTCTGTCTTCCTGAGTCTTTTTTTTCTTCCCTTCAGATGGAAAAAAGCTTCTATTCTCGCGATAATTTTATCAGATTTGCTCTCGACTTGATTCTGTTCTTACACAAGCAGCAGTTAATGCTGGCCAACTTTTTTAAAATGCTTTTACTGGAATCCAAACACAGACTCTGAACTCAAACACACGCTCTGTTTAAACTTTGACTGTTTTGGTGATTTCCTCGCTGGTACGGTGATAAAATTGACCCTCTCTGTGAGCAGAACATAACATTCCTCTCATCTGCAGGTGAGCGATGCTGCTGTTAATGCTGCAATAGCCATTTATTTAAAAAAAAATAACAGTTTTACAGTGATCTCAACGTGTTTCCTTTCATGAAGCAAAGTTAGGTTGGTAGAGACAGGAAGGTAAAGGACAGGCGTGGATCTGTTGAACCCGTGTCTGAGTGGGCACCTGCGGTCCTCCGGTTGGTCTTCGGGTCGGTTCAGTGTTTGAACAGGACTTTTCTACGTGTATAAAACTGGTGGGATATCAGAATGATTTCATATTTACCGAGACAAAAGAGATTTGATAGCAATTACAGAAGCAAACCCCCTTAAAGATCCTTCCTTCTAGTAGATGTACGGCGCTAAATTGATTTTTCTTGAATTAAAACTACGACGCAGCTTCAGATGTTTGTCTTTCTGCCTTTGTTGCTCCATGTGACAGCCCTTCCACCATGAGGCGCCCTGCCGTGCTTTGCCTGGCCGTGAGCTTTGCCATATTCGGATGTGGTAAGAACAAAGGATTGCTGCAGATTTCGTTTGCAACAGCTCGTTTCTTTGCGGAGGCCAACTGAAGGAACAGGGAAAAAGGTGCTCAGAACAATACAGACCCACTAAATATCCATTCATCACATTTTCTCTACATGCACACAAGAGAAACACACACAGCCAGTGTCCTCTGTGAGCCTCAAAGACTTCAGGGTTGTTTTATTGACAGGATCTAATGCATTTATGAAATGCAACAGTGCAGGGGTGTCTTTTTTGTCAAGCGTGGAACAAACGCTCGCACTGATGTTGAGTTTTCGCAATCCACCATCCTTTATTTATCAAGGCACAAACACGCACTCAGACTGACAGTAACCAAAACAAGTCCAAAGTCTCCCCCTGTTTTTGCTAGTCAATGCTTTTCCTTTTTTTTTTTTTTTTTTTTTCCCCAAAGTGGAGGCTGTGTCTACGGAGGTGAATGATGCATTAACCAGATACGAGTTAGAGCCTGAGTAACGTCAGTCTGCTGTGCTCCTCCAGCCATCTCTCTGGAGTGTTACTCCTGCTCTGGTGAATCCTCCGACAACTGCAACGCAAAGCAGCAGTGCGGTGGCACCGACGATAGCTGCCTCAAGCTCACCAGCAACGGTAAAGCGTTAAAGAGTTCTTCTTTTGGGGTTTTTTTGTCAGAAAATACTGCAAAAACCTTCAATGATCCGTCCTGTGGAATTGACCTGTGCTGAATTCATGTAGGGGTGATCTACGCTGGCTGTGTGAGATACTCCGACTGCAACTTTCAGACCCTGGGTTCCCAATACGTCCTCCCTGAATTCACTTTCTCCTGCTGCCAGCGGGATCTCTGCAATAAAGAGAAGAAGAAGAACTGGTTCCAGGAACTTTTTGGATAGGGAGATTTTCCTTTTCCGTGTAAAAATGCCAACAAAGAGCAGCTGTTAAATGGAAATATTCAAATAAAACCATCTGCTCTTAGAGCAAGCGAGTACGCACTTCCTATTTGTATCATCTTTTAATTATGTAGCTCATAATTTGGTCCTCCATTAAACATTTAAAACAGCTCTCCATCTCCTCGTGTGCGTGTGTTCTGGAAGACATAAAAATCAAACTGATGGAGTGAAATCAAGAATTTCTGGCAATTAATTGGATTAAGAGCAGGCTAAATTACTGAGGGACATGGTGAACAAGTGTTTGTGTGTGTGTGTGAGAGAGAGAGAGAGAGAGAGAAAATCAACAAAATAAAAGAGTTTCCTCTCTGACGTCCTGGTCTGAAACTAATTGGTCCAGGATTAGAGAAGATTATGAAAAAAAGAAATACAGAAAATACACACAAAGCCATCAAGAGCTGCAGTTCTCATGGTAACAGCAGCAGAGGGGAAACTCAGACCGGCAGCCGCGTCGGTGATCAGAATCGGCCAGTTACACCCCAGCTGGAGCAGTCCAGAGGAGCCACTGAGCTGATCAGGGATCTGTGCACCTGCTGAACCTGCAGCTTCACTGCTGTCCCGTCATCACCAGTAACGCTGCAGCCTGGTACCAGCCACACACACACACACACACACACACACACTCAGTGCTCATCGTTAACCGCTGCTGCAACATCTCAGCAACCAGTCAGTTCAACTGACCGATGTTCATTGAGGTGATTTTAGCGATTTGTTAGCATTTTTAAAAGCCAAAAACCAATTCTAGATCTTTCTTAGATCTTCCTAAATCTTTCCCCTTTTTTGCTGCAACTAACACCCCCCCTTGATGGGGTTGAGTGGACCAGCCCGTCACTGTCAGCGTGGAAATACACCACGTGTCCTCAACATTTCACGATGATCCCAGGAGCGAAAAGTCTCATCCAGCTCTCAAGAGCTGCAGCAAACAACCGTGGGAAAAGAGGTCAAAGTTTCACTTAGTTTACTTCATGTCTTCCTCTGCGTTCCTGTCTGAACTCTGCAGTTCATTTTTCCGTCATTATCAGAGTTCTGAGTTTGTGAGCAGGTGTAAAATATCATTTCATAGCCTTTAAAAATGTCCGGCGTTGATGTTTTGCGGTACTTTAAGCAAAGTTTCTAAAGCCACTGTGGCGCAAACGATCCAAACTAAAAGGTTACTTCTGTAAGAACGTTGGAGTTCAGGTGGATAACCTTAATAACAGCCGTCCACGCTCGATGATGTGCTGGCAGAAAACCAACTTTAATTGGTCGCATTAATCACAGGAAGCCGACGCAATGGCAGGTTTGTCATTTCTTTTTCCCAAGCTGGTGCACATGGTGAAAACAAGAAAAGTAGCGAGTAAACAGTAAAACTCCCCCAAGCATCTCAACAAGAACTGGAAAAAAGCATCCTCACCCCGGCAAGGAAAGAGCAGACATTAATTAAGAAGAGACACGTGCTGCTCCAGCCTGCGGATACATCTACCTACACAGACGGCGCTGGAACTTCCCAACATGTCGGCTGCTCCTTTGCTCACGTCTTTCCTTCCTTTTTTATTGGCTGTCAGTCTTGCGGGCGGCTCAGATCATCATGTTCCCCAGGTTTTATTCAATCTTCAGATGGAACTCACACTCACAAGCAGATAAACTAAAAATAAAACTACAACTATGGTGCATTGCAGAAATATACCTGATTTCTGACCTAATTGCTCTTGTTTTCATTGACACGTCCAAAACTGTAATACTGCAACTACTACTCTTACTCCTACTAGTAGTACTACAAATTATACAATACTTCTACTATTACTACCAGTTGATGATTCCATTTTTGTGTGTTTTGATCAACACTTCAATATAAAAGATTTAGATTTGTATATTATAAGAAACAGTGTGTAAAAAAAACCAAACATTAATAGCAAACGTTGCCAGAAGCATCACTGTTACAACAGTACTGACAGTATTATATCATTTTCCATATGGTTAAATGATTATAATCACACAATTCTCATCAGGAAAAGTATTTAAGTGATGCAGCAGCTCAGCACACGTCCCTCCTCAATTAGCATCACGCTGTGCTACTTTCCAGTGACTCATTGTTGGAGGTCTGCAGATAAATAACCGTAGGCAGTTTAGAAGCCGTCCCAGCAGTTCAGAATCATCTGGCTGACAGTCTTGATGTGTTTGCTGAGAAAATGAAATCGCTTTTCATTTCTAGACATTTGGTGTTTTGTTTGAACAGTGTCGCTCGTCAAAGTGGGCATCACGCAGTTTACATTGCTGCTCGTGTGTGTGTGTGTGTGTGTGTGTGTGTGTGTGGTACGGAGGACGCCAGCATGTTTACTTGCATACCTGACAGCATCATCAGCACTGACACCAGATCAGCTCTGCTGTCTGGCTGTTGCTCACCTGGGAGGACAGACGGCCTGCTTGTTGGTGAAACTGTCAGCAAACGTTCACACTCGCTGTTGCCTATTTACCAGAGCAACGTGACAAAGCCTTCGGCATCAGCACGCAAAATTAAAGAGGGCTGCTCTAATTCCAGCCAGAAAGCTGGTTCAGGAAGGTTATGTAAGATCCTCGGCAAATCTGCGAATCTCTGGGACAGTCGAACGTCGAGCATCGTCACAAATAACCAGGGAGACAGTTGCTAAGTTTAGCTTCTTTCATCAAGGAAATAAACGTCTTCATTTCATCAGCGGCTAACTGCCACGTATGTCAATGTTTTTAATTGAGTTCTTGTGCAGACATGCACCAAACGGGTGGACATTAAACAGTTTTTGGACACATGGAAGAGTTTTTAAAACGTCTGCAAAACCGGCAAGAGTCTGCGTGTGTGCTAGCATTGTTGATGGGACAGCAGAAGAAAAGGCACAGGTGAGGTCCCTAAATCTCTCTTTCATTCACGCTCACGCACGCACACACGCACACACACACACACATACCAAGTCTACTCCCCATATGGACTCTCTCCTGAGAGAAATAGCTATCAGGGAGGTGTGTACATGGTTTATGTGACGTGTGTGTCTGTGTGTGAGGCCAGTGCACCAGCCTGGAAATAGGGGACACATTAATCTTATTTGTCATAACCCGTCCCTCGAGATGCTCGGACCCCCCCTCCCTTGTCCTCATACCCACCCACCCACACACTCACACACCCACACTGACCCCCTCCTGTGTGCTATTGGTATCTGCAGTGGACAGAGAGAGTGAGGCTAATTACATGTGAGGGTTAAGACGGCGGAAACAAGACAAAGACCACACGGCTGCCGTGCGAGGGTGCACGTGCGTGTGTGCGTCCATGCATGTGTTTGCCCTTTGTTGGGTTCACAATAAATAATTCACTGTTCATCAAGTGCACTTACAATATCCCAGAAACACAAATTGCTCGTACCACTCATTAATCCATGTTGGTGTCCAAACTTTGGGTGCTACTCATTATGTGTGTGTGTGTGTGTGTGTGTGTGTGTGTACTTGCTACACACTGAGTAGCAAAATACTTTTTCTACTGGCAAACTGAGGACATTTTCGGAAAGTGTGAACATTTAGCTGGTTCTCATAACTTCAATGGCCTGTTTGATGTTTGACTTACATACATTATAACCAAAAAATAAGAGTACATGGTGTGTGTATGAGGGAGAGAGAGAGAGAGAGAGAGAGAGAGAGGAGACAAAAGGACACTAAGAAGGATTAACTCCTCCCTTTGCTTTATTTTTTCCTCAGAAATGAAAACAATCTCAAATGGAGTAGTAATCTACTGTATGCTACTGTAAATGTTCACCGAAAAACATTTACATGCATTTATTTACCCTACTTTTATTTTGTTTCAGGCATGCACATGGGACAGGTGTTTAATTATTTAAACTAGGATGAATAAAAAACTAGAATTGCATTTACATTCATTACCACCAAGAGAGCGAGTGAGGAAGCTTCGAAGTTGTTAAAGGAAACCGGGTGGCTTTTATGTGTTCTATCAGTTTTAAAAAACTTCCATTAAAGCAGAAGAGGCTGTTAATGTGGGACTGCAGACACTCTTCCGCTGCTTTTAGCTGAAATTGTATCTATAAGACTAATGATTACAGAAAAGACTGAGATCCAGAGCCCAGGACGTGATTTGTGAAGGGTTTTAGTGCTCAGGGCCTCCAGAGGGAAGGAGCCCACTGGTGGGGGTGGCAATGGCATCAGCAGGACCAGAGACGTCCACCTGACCGTACATGAGGTGCTGGGAGGGAACCGGAAGGACAGGAGCACGAGAAGAAGACAGCGAAGGTTTAAACCGTGACGGCTGCAGGTGATTGGCTGTCGAGGGAGTGTGGCTGACTGTGATTGGAGGAAATGGTCAAACACTTGCTGCAGCGATCAGTGATGCGTTCATGACCCAACGTTCTTTTAGCTTCATATGGCTCACAGAGGCTAAAAGACGGCAAAAATGCAGACGCTTCTATGCAGTTTCCAGAAGTAGAAAAGTAATTAGTTGAAAATTCATTAAATTTTACTCATCCAAACAAAAAGAATGTCTGCGTCTTCAACTTAAAATAATTAAAATTATGGTAGGTCCATCCAGGTTTTCACATCGTTAAATGTTTTTCAGCAATATTCAATAATTTATCACTCAACAGCCAACGATGCCCCTCTGGCCCCAATGCTACAGAAACAAAGATTATGAGTTAAAGTATTCTTTTGGATGACATCAGTCCATCTAGCTGCTATTATACAGGAGAGTTGAATGCACTGATTTACTGTGAACAACCTGTCAGATACAGAAATGAGACAGCAACTGTAGTTTTATTCCCTGAAAACATTTTTAGCGCATTTCTGAGCCAGCAGGGATGTTTCTTTAACATCTGGAGACGCTGATGGACACACCGGCGTGGTCATTCCAGCATGTTCAGATTCATCAGGAATAGGCTGAGACTCCAAAATAACATTTAACTGCCGTCGACTAACAAGTTTGACGCTTTTTCTGGCTTAAAAAGGGGTAAATGGCGAAGCGTCAGTCATTCAAACCAGTTTCAATTCACTGGGAGAGGGAGAGGGAGAGGGAGAGGGAGAGGGAGAGGGAGAGGGAGAGGGAGAGGGAGAGGGAGAGGGAGAGGGAG
>BJFM01002213.1:12013-43935 GCA_016586285.1 Arothron firmamentum | reverse complement strand
CTGATTTTTCCTCCCTGGCTCCGGTCGGATCCCAAGGGCCCGGACGGACAGATGCGCGGCCTTGTCCCGCCCAAACACACAAACAGCTCTGTGACCTCCTTTCTCCGAGGAGGCCATTCGGACGGAGCCCGTGAAGAGGCGGCAGCTGTACAGTGGGGACGGTCTCAGAGGACGCCTTTGTGGACGAGGTAGCGGATTCTCCAAATTGCTTCATGTGCACTGAGGCCAAATTTCTATTTCAATTTTCTCCACTGACAACTGAACGAAAAAAAACCCACCAGATCAATGAGATTTTTAGTTTCGTCTTAACTCGAGTATTTGGGATGTTGCTTTGACTTGAATGAAAACAGCCGCCTGCTGTTTGAGCTGGTTAAAGTCGTGCTTTTATTTTGGCGAGGGTTCCGGAAGCCCGCAGGTCGGCACACATCGACAAACAAACATTCACAAGTTGTGCACAAATTTAATGCATCAAGGTGATGGGTTCTGCTGTGACGCAGCACAAGAACGCAAGCACAGTATGAGAATCAATCACTCAAAGGCCCACAGGAGTCACGCACGTACGCGTGCACGCAGTCAGGCAGGCACATGCAGAAGGTTTTTGGTTTCTGGAGATCCCAGAGTTCAAAACCAGCCTTTTTGGCACCAACTCAACCCCAAAATAGATAATTAACACTCAAATCCTTAGTTTTGCTTTTCCCGAAACACAAAAAAGAACATTTGGCCTGATGAACCGATTGTCACATGACTCGATGGAAAGATGCAGCGGTCATGTCATAAGCAGCAGACTGGTGGCAGCTTTGGTTCAGACTGGCTGTCTGGTACCACAACACAAACAATACCAATGCAAACACGGATTACAGGCACCATATTTACAACAATTAGCAATGAACTAATAAATTAGGCCATAACATCGCAGATGGAACCGTGCATCTTGTGCAATCCGGGTGAAACTCGAAAGAAAAATCAAAGACAGCGAATATCGGAGGTTCTTGAAGACGTCTGAACAGTCATATGAAAGGTGTAACTAAAGGTTAGCTCAACTGGGAAGGGTCAGGATGGCATTTCAGAAGGGAGCTAAAACATCTTTAAGAACTACTGTGACCTGGATGTCTGCGGAACGGCAGAAACCCGTTACTGCCGAGGTTCCGCGCTTTTCAAGCCGAGTTGCGAATCGGTTCGGGGCACTGGGAGCCCCAGCAGCCGTCCCAAAACAAGTCCTAGTAGATTTAAATCAATCCAAAGGACACACTTCAATCGTTTTATCTAAGGCCTTTGCAAGATGAGGAAAAAATAAAAATAATAATAAAATAGAAAGAAATGGAAAAAGCGTCTTAAGCATGCCAGGAGCCAGAGGCAGGGATAAAATCCTCATTAAGATCTGGCTCCACCAGCCTCCTCTGGCATGAGTGTGGGTATAATTGTGTGAGGGTCTACTTGACTCTAATGATACAACAGCACTGTATCGTCTTCACTTTTGATTAAAGATTGCAGACCTGAGGCACCGTTTCTCCAGAAAATGGATGCCTTCGGCAGAGGGACTAGATTTTGATGCCGCATAACTGCTTTATTACACACAGCCAGTAGTAACAATATTTACTGTAATCCACCCCATGCTAACCATCCTACATAGGATGGTTAATGCCCCAGTTTCTGAAGCATTTAGCCTGTAGAAGACAGCGGATTTAGAGCAATGGTTGGTCATTTCCACTGGGGATTTAAAACATCTCAGCCCATATTTGCTTCACTTATAGTAAAAAAAATCAGAGTGCAACTTGCTACTTTAATTTTCATGCTATGCTAACATGCAGCTAATAGCGGTATCTTTTTTTTTTTTTTTTAATTATGCAGAGACTCCTGATGATGAAAAAACATCATCCTTTGGCCATATGCATTCATTTTACACACACATCCAAACAATCAATCAAGTGTTCAAACAGTACATAAATATCCAATCAGACTGCTGCTCTGAAAATAAATACCCCGCTGCCAATCAAGCCCCAAAACAACAAATAAATATATTGAGAAATGCAGAAACGACTTTACAGACCTTCACAGTTCAGCGCCTCTAACGGGCTCTGAACCAGTGCCTGTCATGGTGACCACAAGCCACAATTCCACAGTCTTTGTGATGCTTCTCATTCTGCTTCCACTGACTATTGTTAGCACTCATTTGAAAAACAGCCCGGTCACAAATTGTGAATATCACATAATATTTGATTAGATTACTGAGAGGCAAGTCAGGCCTGAAACCTCGGCTAAACCTTTCTAGTGTGTGGTCAGCCTAATGGAATGATTGATTAACTGGCTCCACAATCCTTCAAAATGACCCTGAGGCTCAATTTGACGCCAGATTTGTAGAACACACTTACTAGTCATTACATTACACAATAAAACATCTAAGAAAGCTTCGTGAACTGAGATAAATGCATGAGTAACCAAAAGTAACTCCGTCTAAAATAAACTTGGAAACTTCACCTCCGGCTCCACAAACCACACATTCACCTCAGGTCTGATGTTGGAGGAAGAGGAGGGAGGAGTGTTCAGGCTTGTGAAGCTGTGCTAGCACATGCAGCGGCTTGGCTACAAGCTAGTAAAAGCTAATAAATGTTTTAGAATATAGGCCAACAAGCGGAGCAAGCGGTGCTGTTTGGACAGGCCCCCCTCCTCTACATCTGTATGTACTTCAGGTGGAAAAAGCTTCTATTATTTATTGTCTCTTTTCAGGTTATGAAACTCTGATTGTCTTTACATTCAAAGACACAGACATTAATGCCAATAATGTGTGTATGAAGCGTTTGTGGTATCGTTTGAAAAGACTGTGGTTGTTGTAATCCTGCACTATCAAACTATATCAAAAGCCATCTGTCCATTGCAAATATTACAATTAAAAAAAAAAAAAAAATCAGTCCTTGGTGCTAAAATATCCTCATATAAATATTAAAAACTGAAGAGAAACATGATGTTGAAGAACGCAGTTTGCGTTCTTTGGGGAGTTGTTCTGGGTGGATGCTGGAGCAAACCTACTAAATATTTTACAAATAAAGTACTGGTGTCTTCCCCGTATTCACTCGGCAGGAGATGGGGCACAACAGCCGGAAAATATAAAAATAATGCAAATGCATCTGCGAAAAGCCCCACTGCTTTCTGTCCATATGAAATATTGAGATTTTGTGGAAGCAACAGCTAATTTTATGCATGAAACTCTACTGTAAATGCAAAGGGCTGACACCAGGAGTAACAGTATTAATACCTGTGGCTCACAGGATTCAATTCTCCATCTATCTTTCCTGCTCTTCTCATAACTGGAATCTTTCAGGAAGGGGGGAAGGAAAAAAAACCTGCTTTTCTAATCATTTATATTCATGTGTCATCGTTGCTGGCTACAGGCACTTTTGGATTTCAGATATGGCTGCTGATCCAGTGAGTGCATTAAAAATCAACCATCGAATGCCACAGAACAAGCACGGCGGAAGAAACCAGCAAACGGAAAGAGGCACATAAAACATCTCAAGAGCAACAGTCTAAAAAGTAAACGGGCCTCATGTGCCAGGAGGGATTATGAGAAACCGGACTGAATAATCGCCAGACTCGACCTCACTGCTCCAGGAACGGAGGAATAGCCCCACACTCTGGGACAAAAAGGCACTCGTACCAGCCATTTTCCAGCATCTCTTTGCTGCGTTTGTAGGATGATTTGGGGTCTTTTTATTTAATAGTTTTCTGTCAATCAAAGGCCACTGATGCATCAGGTCAGCTCCGGTCCAATTTATGCTCACGTGTGGCATAAGGCACGGAAGCATGAGGCTGGCTCCTGAAAAAGATGCAACAAAGTGGCAACAACCTGTTTGGCACCAACATCGGAAGCTAGTTCTAGTTTATCCGTCTGAAGAGCTGCTAATGTCTGCTTGTGTGTCTCGGTCCCCACTGCAACATTAGAAGAGTTGTAGCAACACATCAGGGCCCCACTCCATGGCAGTCTGAGCCACGGCCAACATGGCTGCCCCAAGGGTAGCAGACAACCCCCACACCGCCATCTTCACCATCCGGTTCCCCTTCCCCCACAGCTGGCCTCGGTCCCGGGACAAAGCAGCTTCGAGGCCTGCGCGTCAACAGAAGGAGGGGTCAGGGAGTGAGGAGCGGAGACATGGAAGGGTCAAGATGATTCAAAATGCCGACTCAGGGAAGGGTCGAGCTGCGTTTTCTTACTGCTAATAAAAACACACGAGTGGCCAGGAGCAGGCACAAAAACCACAGCGCAGTAAAATGAAATGCTTATCATCACTGGAAATTTGGGGCAAATTTATCTTGCAAGCCACCCGGTGATCGTGTCATGTTCTGTACTAAATCATTTCAGGAAGGCGGGGTTGGCTTCAGGTACCGGTTCAGATTTATGGCCATATTAACAGCAGCAGTTGGGCCCGACTCAAGTGTGGTTAAATATACATTAGTGAGTTCTTTTGACATTACATTAAGGCTGACACTACACACAGCTACGGGGGGTCCTAGTGATCGGTTGTCTGCTATGAATTTCTCTTTTGCTGTTAATTGAATCTTGATGAAAGTACTGGGAATAATGTGCATCAATTTTAATATTCCAGTGTTTGGCCTGAAGGGAAGTTGCAGCATATCTTTGTCTGCCTGCTCATCACGGCCAATATGTCAGACAACACTGATCAGATTTTCATGAAACCTGTGGGGATAAAGCAGCTCTTTAGTCTTTGCTGCTACATTTAAATTTGCATTTGATTGGTCTGATGGGGGTGCTACATTGTTTGTTTACTAGTTATTGATTGGCCAAAGGGGAGCAGCGTTTGTTGGTCATGGCATATTTACTGCTGCATTGTTTTGATGAATTATGCTTCCCAGATGTATTTAGGCTAAATTGTCTGCTTCCAAAAAATCTAACAGCTGGTATTTATTGTATGATGATCATAAAGAATTTGCATGCTTTGTGCAAACAGCATCTCTTTTAAGACTCAGGAATAGGATTAAAATTGTTATGTACCGTGTCCAGAGGTGGCGGCGATGTGGGCTTTGGTAAGGCGTTGGAGAACAGAGTCAGGCCTTTGGCGAAGCGTGGAGAGCTGAAACGCCTGGAAGGTGCTGATGGACAGACTGGAGGAAAAAACACCAAAATAAGGGTTTAAAAAGAAGAAAAACAGTTAAGATTTCTGACTGACTTTTGTATGTAAGAAGCTATGGCGTGCAAAGCATAAAGGGATCTGAGCAACTGTTAGCATCCGTTACATGATGTCCATCTGTATTCAATATTGTCAGTGACACTGAAGGACACTGAAAAAAGACTGAGGAGAACGTTTAGTCATGTGTTTAATCAACTCTAAAATGAACCATCTCTGTGTGTCTCTCAACACAGAAACCCAACCACATACCCAAGAGCTGAAAAGCAGCACCACCCCTTGGTCACTGGCGGAATTACACCTCAGCGATATATTCTTTTGTATTTCATTTTAAAAATTCACAAATGTTGCAAAGATATTGTTAAAATATTATTAAATATTATATTGCTAAAATTCAATGTAATTCTTACAGTCGTAATCACCCATGTGGTCCGTAAAAACGTAGTCGTTACCTCTTGTGGGACTGAAGCGCAGCTTGCTTGGCCAGTAAAGATGGAGGGTACTGGTCAAACAGGTCTCGAGCCTGGCATATGAGGAGTTCATACGGGAGATCCTGGGGAATGCGAGAGAGGAGGTGGTGGACCATTGCCATGTCACACTCGGTCTGCTTCACTTCCTTCTCTCTGTGCAACACAATCTGAGGAGCAGACGGGCGGGTTCTGGTCACAACATTCTGCTCACTACCTCTCGCTTCACTTCCTGCTGGAATGTGCGTGATCTCACCGTAGCAGCGAGGTAGATGGGCATCAGAGGGTGAGAAGACAGAAAGAAGTCGTAAAGTCTCAGGGTGTGTTTGGACTCTGACAGCACATGGCCAAACCAGGTAATGAGCCAGGACAGAGCAAAGATGGTCCCCACCTCCGCCCTGAAGGACACACACATACAAAGAGAGGAGTTCAGAAGACTAACAGCAGGATTCAGGTCTATTTGAACTTCTCTCACAATTTGATTTCGTGATGAGATCACATGTGGGCACTGTGATGAGCAGCGTTATCAAGCATGAACATTCATTAGGCAGTGAGGCAGAGTGTGAAAGCTCCACTTGTGTGATCATTAAAAAAGAAATGTATGACTAATGAATTTACAACTTCAGTAATGGACAAAAGCAAAAAGCAAACAAAATGATATGTTATCCAATTCATTTATAAAATAGCTAAATATATAAAGTCTGATTAATTTCTTTTTTATCAAGTTTGAAAAACTTGCCACTGGGGTAAACACATTTTCTTGACCTGAAAGAACAAAGTGGGCATTTAGATAAACTGAATAAATAGAAATAACACAACTAATTCAATTGCATTTCAGTGATTCCATTATCTATAGATTAGCCTATCTGTTAAAAGTACATTTAAAGTATAATAGTAAAGAAAAGTGAGGTGAAAAAAACAGATTCTTGAGTTTCATTATGTATGTCAATCATAAAGATTTCAAATTTGTTGTGTGTAAATTTCAGTCTTAGAGCTTGTTAATAATTTTGTGACTGCTTAGTAAAGAGAAAAGGACAAGTAAAAGGAAGGAGTGATAAGAGATAGCAAATCAGTGGGACTGATATGGGGGGAAAGACAGGGAAAAGACGAGCAAAGGGCAGCGAGTATGAATTTTGATAAGACAAAATAAGTGAAAGGGGGAAATGAAGCAACAGATAAAAAGAGAATAGAAAAAAACGCAAAGAGAGAAGCAGGAAAGCAGAGATTCTGGCTCAGGCCAAGGGGCCCCTGTCAGGGAACGGCGGAGTGTCCTGAGGCTACAGTCCTTCCTTGTGATTTTAAGTCCATGCGAGCTCATTTCTGAACATGGAAGATTTGCAAATGTGGAAGCTTTCAGCACGTCGTCCATTATGAATTATGATGCAACAGAGGCAGCAGCAGCCCCACACATGTACTATCACACTCACATGCACACATATATGCATTGCTGCTGTATAAATAAAGTGGGAATATTTCTCAAACACACCCCCTTGTAAATTTGACAGACTACTGATAAGTTTTATTCTAATTTAAAGAATAAAACAACCGAATCTTGCTCAGAGCCACATCTGATAAATCAATATGATGAGGACCTCTGGTTGTTGATAATCAGATTAAAACTGGATTAAAAAACAGTGAGAAAACTAATTTCAGGATCATAACAAACAAATTAAAGTGTGTCAAGAGCAATTATCCAAAAGTCCCTTTTATAATTCTGTTTGTGCTTACCTTATCATGAAGTCATAGAGCTCTGCATCAACCTGTTCCAAGATAGGCATCAGGTAGTTTAAAATGTGTTTTGTGCTGTCCATGGTAGGATCCATAAAATCCCTACGGAATACAATCATAAACAAATACATTCAAATATGGTTATTCTGTCAATTTCAAGTATTGTAGCAAGCATGTGTACAACCTGAGATGATAATTGGACAGTGTTTCCAGCATGGCGATGGCCATCTTCTCCCCAACCACCAGCAGCAGAGAGACAGCCACATCATGGTAGCCTTGATAGTAATGGAGCTGAGGGTTACGTTTGAGAACCTCCAGGATGATGTCGATCAGCTGCTCCTGGAGCACGCCTCTCTCTGCCGCAGGCATTCCTGACAGAGCCCAGGGGAGAGTCTCAGTGGTCTGCATGCAATCAGGCCATTCAAATATATATGACAGTCCTATGACACTTTATGTGCCTCGCCAGTCTAGACTCTGTTATTATAGGGGGGATTTTAAAATACAGCACATTGGCAGTTTAAAAACAAATTAATAGCTTTCTCATGTCATACATACAAAAAAGTATGAACCCAACATGTTACATGTTATTTTCTTTCTGACAACCAAATACCCTCACATTTACAGACTCGACACAACATGAAAGGTCGATTGCAATTACACAATGGCTGGATTAGCGTTTGTGAATTACAATTGGTTTGGAACATAATTCATATTTTCCTCAGCATATAGATACACTCTCTTTTTAAATGTGGGAGTACTATTCTAAAATGGTACAAATGATTCAAAGAGATATTAAGGTATAGAAACACGCACTTTGGGGGAAGCGTTTCATGGATCTCCTTACATCCAGGACTACCTGATTGTAGTCCTTGTGGTTCTCCCTCACATCCCGGCCTTCAACAGAACACATTTGCTATTAGTTTGTTATTATACCCAAAGAAAATGTTCATAATATCAACCACTAACCAGGTTTATGTGGTAAATTGTATACGTTAATGTTCAGCAGTTTAGGCCAAACTTTCCGCCTCACTTCATCGGTGAGCAGTCCTCCTTTACTGGCTGCTGCTCTCTTCAGGGTCTCAATGTCAACTGGATCACTGTACACGAAAATGACAAAAGACACTGTTTATTGTAATGTCCAAAGCGTTTTTTAAAACACAATAACAGCAGTAAGCAGGAACAAGTATTAAGGTTGGATTGTGATTTTTCATTAGTTTTAAAAGAGGACAATTTAATGTATCTTCCCAGATCTTAGACACAAACACAAACTTATTTTTTAAAATTGTTTTCACCTGATTAAAGCCTGATGGATTTCTGTCAGCTTTTGCTTTCTTCCAAAGTTTTGATCTGCAAAAAAGCATGACAAATAAATAAAAAAATATATATACTAAATGCTGCATATGAATAAACAATGATAAAGAAGCAGTATGCTGTTTTACTGACTGCAAGAAAGGGTAAAATAAAATAAGATAGTTGGAACAGACAATGAGCAATGATGAGAAAAATGCACATGAACTAAAGATATAATGTAAGAACAGTTACAAGTTTGCCATCTGCAATTTTTGGTTGGTTGACATAACATTTACATACCAATTTATATATATATATATATATATATATATATATATATATATATATATATATATATATATATATATATATATAGTCAGGAGATTTGTGCAGACTTTTTTTTGACAGACAGAAAGGATTTTGTTTTCTAAATTGAATTAACATCGATTGGTTCCTCTGACTAATCTAGTTAGTGGCTTTTGCAGAAAAAATGTCAGCTCACTGAAACAATGGCACATTCAAAAAACAAACTACTATGCAAAAGACATGGATTATCAATTCATGAGCACACTTCTGGTACTTTCGATATGTTAGAGGCTGCCACGCAGGCACAGCTGCAACAAGAGCCTAAAGAAAAACGACACTATTCAATTATTAAATAAAAAAAAGAACATGTGTGACAAAGATAATAATGCTGAGGAATTAGTCTTTAGACTAAATTTTATGCTAGCTGTGCAGCCAAAATATTACGCTATTAAGTTAGCTGCATAAGTTGTCATACGAGCTGGATATGCTATGTGTCAGCTATTTACAAAATGTCGACGTGAAACAAGAGATATTATTGAAATAACACACAGAATAAAATATAATGTGTTTTTATCTCTCCTGTACAGTTGACTAAACAGCTGGTCAGCTGTTGGCTGACTTACCTTTTGTGACATATGCATTTCCATTCACTTCAGCAGCGTTTATTTTCTTCCGCTTGAGCCTTTTCATCGCTTTAAAAACTGACAACGGAATTAGAAAGTTTCTGCTGTGCCATAAATAGGACAAAACTAAAAACAGAGCCTTTAAACAGATAAATAACGAACAATAATATTTAGCAAGAACGTAGGTGATCCTAGTTCCAGATGTCCCTGAAGGAGTCAATCTAGCCCTCGATCTAGCAGCTACGTTCCAATTAGGTAGAAATATCACGTGACAGCGGACAGATATGTCATTGGTTGCACCGCAAGCAAACCTGACTGTAGTTTGTCGAGGTAGTTTGACCAATACAGTATGGCACTAGTCGGCATAATAAATGCTTTATTTGTTGTCTTTCTCAGTCAAATTCCTTTAGCCTTGTTCAATATTACGTTTTAATGAAATGTAATCCATTGTTGTATAGTGAAAATAATGTTAGGATATGTATAACAAAGACATTGGTAAACAAATAAAACTAATGGCAGTTTACCAAATTCTAGTTAGTTTGTTGTTCATGACAGATTTCATATTTTCTCGAGCACATGGTACAAGAAAGTTCAAGTGGGAAAAGGAGTTCAGCAAAAATTTTCACGGAACTCAAACGGATTTTTTTTACATCTGAAAATATATGACTGATCAAATCGTTCAATGCATTCTCAGTTAAATTTCTCAATACATTGGAGTCAATCATTTATTATTTTACACCTCCAAATTCTTGCACGTGCTCAAAGCACACACAAATTGTTTTTCTATTATTTGTCAACAGAGGAGATAATCTACATTTTAATAGAAGAGGGCATGCTACCATGTACACTTATGTGAACAGAACAGGATTTTCTTTGTGCTTGTGCATTAATACAATAGAATAGAATAGAAGTACTTTATTTATCCCAGACATGGGAATTTACTTTGTCACATCAGCAAGATTGAAGTACTACAGCAAAATGTGCAACGTGAAAAAAATGTGCAAATAGAAAAAAAGTGCAGAGTTTAGTGACTTTAGAGTTTAGCCAGATTTTCCTTTTTAAAAATGTGACCAAATCGATTGCAATCATGATCACTAAGTAATTTGTTACTTGTTGAACTTCTAGATGCAATTCGTTCAGAGAGTGAGTCTATTTGAAATAACCAGCCAAAAAGGAGGGATAGGAGCAGAAACCCCAGACCTGGCAACCCTGCTGCAACTGCACCTTGACCGGAATCTATGCGGGGACGTCTGGAGAAGTGCAGCCGCTCCTCTCCTGCTGAGGCGACGGATGGAAGAGCAGAAGGACGGTGAGGCGCTCTGAACAGCAATGCTCGGGAGGCTCCACAGTCGTGCGTAACAGGAGCGGCTGAGATGAGCGACAGAGCCGAGGCGAGAGGCCCAGCGACCCGCCGGAGGAGGACGACGACCATCCCCGGCGGTGCCAACGCAGCCGCCAGCGTCAAACGAGCCAACGGGGGTAAATGGCACGACCACGGAGAGAAACCTCCACAGCATGCCGCTAAAGCCAAGACGGACGAGGCGTTGAGACATGCGAGCAACAACGGGAATCTGGACGCGCAGATGTCGGGGAAAACGCACGCAAACGTCCCGAGGGGACAGAAGAGCGTGGCGGACGATATCAGTGACAGGCTCAGGTAGAGAATGGATCCGCGCACCTGCACCAACACGAGTTCACGTCTCATTTAAGTTTTGTTGCCGTTTTTTAGTCTTTTATGAACCGGAGAGCTTCTTAAGTAGGTCACAGAACCGCGGCAGTGGGACGTGGGTAGTCTCAGAAAAGCAGAAATCAAATTCTCCCCCCACAGTCCGACATCTTAAACCCCTTCCTCGGAATGAAGTCAGACTTCCTGATCACCACGATGGATCAGTTAACCTCAGGAAATCAGACCACTCTTTCTGACTCTGGTGTGATTAATGAGGATAATCATCCACAGTAATCTGACCTTTGACCTGAACCTGTCCTTTATCTGTACCTCAACATCTCCCAGTTCTGCAGCTGCTTGCTCCTGTGTTTGTTCCTCACATTCCTCCACTGATTTCAGACCCACAGCACAAACCAAACTATTTAAATTAGCCAATAAGTAGCTTAACTCATGTATGTCAATACTGCATTTCAAATACGAATAAAACCTGTTTGCGTGTTTATTTCATTACATTTCGTGCAAAAAACTTGCCAAGGTGGAGTTCAATGCAGCATGGAGTAATTTCTTTTATTTAATTCCCTTTATTTGTTTATAAAAAATGAACAAGGAACTGTAAAAACACGCAGGACTGTCGCTTCATGGAACTTCTTTTGTGCGGATATTAACGGAACTCTCTTTGCACTATGTGTTTGATGGGTAAATTCCTTTTTTTATTCTGTTCATCCACTTGTGTGTTTGCTCCTCTGCAGCTGCCACGTCCTGCAGGAGTCTCTCTTAAGCTCAGCCAGCGGCTACAGCAACTACAGGGGAATCCTCAACTGGTGCGTGGTCATGCTGGTGAGTGGACTGCAGGGAGGCGTAGCTCACCTTTTTCTCCACACTCAAGTGTTTTCTCTTTGCCGAGTGTGTGTTTTTGCCGTTTAACGCCAAAGAGGAAGTTCCCGCTAGCTGCTGATAGGCTCTCTGTTAGCTCTCCTCGCCACCCATGCATGTTTGATGGTGCGTTTAGGGCCTGCTGTGTGGATTCTTTTGCAGATGTTGGTTCTGCTTTAAGGTTTTCTGGCTCTTCAGCTGTGAATATCTTAGCAATGAAAGTGACAGATGTTGCACACACGTTCCTGATGAAGCTGTTTTTGAAAAGCCGCCAGAATGAGCTGCTGTTTCACCAAAAAGGGAAGTCAGACATTTACAAGGTACAGCAGAGCTGCGTTTGTTCTGCTGGGTGTAATATTCTCCGCCCTTTATGGAACAATGGAAAGGTTTTTGTATCTTTGGAGTCGGCAGCGATCAGTGAAATCCTTGCTCTGGACTGCATCAAGTCACACATGAGCTCAGGTCAAATCTTCAAGCAGGGAGAGTTTTATTAATAATCCTGGAAGGGGCCAGAGCGCACGTGACCGCGCTCATACCTTCACTGGCGGAAGTGGTTTAAGGCAAAGTCACCACCACCGTGTTAAAACAAAACACTGACACAAAAGAGCAAAGTAGGCTGAAACCCCCCCCCACCCCACCCCCTCCACACAAACACCCCCCCACCCCCACCGGGAGGTGTCCTCAGGACACGTGAACTCGCTCATCTCGCTGCTGAAGTCTAAAACCTGGAGAAGGTGATCACCAGACATGTTAGTATTTGTGTAGCATGTGATGGTTTTGTGCAGAATTAGCTTTTTTGGTGATTTTTTTTTTTCAGTTCTGTAAGAGGATTAATCTCATTTCTGTCCCTTTGAAGACGCGTCTGGTGCTTTGTGGCCAGCAGGGACTGTTGATTTTGGACGCCTTCAGAATAAGGCAGTAAGAATGTGAAGTGGAACCACCAGGAGAGGAACGGTTCCATCGTTTAGAAGCGCAGATGTGGAATTCTCGCTGCAACCTTGAAACTACACGCTTGATTGCTGAGGCTTCTGGGACCTATTGTGCAAACTAATGTTCATCCAGAAATAGCACTTTCTAATTTTAGATTTACCATCTACAGTTGAGGATCCAGTTTAATCAGAGCAGCTCTTGAGTCCCAAAGATATAAAACAAAGATAATACTGATATTTTGAGAAGGACCGTGTGTGTGTGTGTGTGTGTGTGTGTGTGTGTGTGTGTGTGCTGTTTGTGTACATTTTTAAACGGGACTTTGAAAACCACCTGACCTCACCGAGCAGGTCCCTTTTAAATTCCAAACAGGATCATGTTGAACGTCATAACACAGCCACATCCAGTATGTGCACGATAAACCAAAATAAAGCTGCACATAATCTTTGGACATGTTGTTAACATGTTGTGTGTGTGTGTGTGTGTGTGTGTGTGTGTGTGTGTGTGTGTGTGTGTATATACGCATTTAGATTGCAAAACAGTGCCTTTTAAAATTGCAGTGTGTGGGTTAACCCTTGAATTAACCCTTAGCTGTACTAAGTGCTCAGCTTTGCCTTAGTAACCTTTACCTTAGTTACTAAGGCAAAGGTTTTAACAAACACACACACACGCGCAACACACACACACACACAAAATGCTGCTTTGGGAAGACCACGCTGCATAATCTCTGCGCTTCCAAGGTATCAGGTATCCCAACCACTCATTATCTTAAACATCTGCGTGCCGTGAGAGCAGCCCTTAATGAGGCGTGCACGGTGCCTGCTGTGTTTGTGCACCTGGTTTATCTGATGGCTGAGATAAAGCTGGACTCTGAGCTTAACTGTTAATGCACAATATGATAATGTTAAAGGATTTAGAGGGAGTGAGATCCAGGGCGTGAAGACAATCTCTTCATGCAAGTCATGTCTCCTTTTAAATGACTCAATTGACACATTTTTATCATTATTATTTTAGGATTTAATATTGCAAACCGTCTTTTTCAGGTGCTGAGTAACGCACGGCTTTTCTTGGAGAACATTATAAAGTGAGTAAAAATGAAAGAATTGGAGCCAGGTGTTCCTTACATTTATAAAAATGCAATTAATGCAGTACATAATTCTATTCAGATTGTCGGGTCTCGAATCTAAACAGTATTTTTCCTCCAACAATGGCTGGTTTGGTCAGCGTTTTCCCATCTTTTCTCTCATTCAGGTACGGTATCTTGGTGGACCCTATTCAGGTGGTGTCTCTCTTCCTGAAAGACCCCTATAGCTGGCCTGCAGCTTGCCTTATCATCGGTAATTGTACATTTTCAGACAGACGCTCTCCAGATTTGTGCGTGACGCGTAAGCTGTTATGCTAAATCTACCAACACGGTCACGGGCTGACTCTTAATTCGTCTTTATTTGCCTGAAGATTGGCTACTTTTCAGCAGTAATCGGCTTTATCTGCGCAGTAAATAAGTCAGTTAATTTAATTTAAAATGTTTATCCTCATCGGGGATAATCTCTGACCTACTGCGTGACCCCGGGACCGTCGATCGGAACAGTATTTACGCTGCTGCCTTCACCAGTAGTCTGGTGTCTGTTCAGTCTGTCATTATATTTTAATTAAATATAATATAATATAACATAATATTGTTTCTGATGGATGTGCCCTGTGTTTGTTTCAGTGTCTAATGTGTTCATCTTGGCAACTTTGTACACTGAGAGGCGTCTGGCTGTGGTAAGACCTTACAATGGTTAGCTTAGCTTAACTTAGCTGTTAGAAAAGCCAACGTAGGGACACGTGCGCACAGAACTTTGTCACTATGCAGGATGTTTGCGCAAAGCCACATGAAACATCCTCCTGTGGTTATCCCTGATTTAAAGGCGCAGTGCCACAGTACAGACTAAAATACATCTGAGGGAACATTTATGTCTTTACCCTGCCGTATTTCTCTCCTCATTTCTAGGGTACCATTTCTGAAACAACCGGACTAATTCTTCACATTTTCAACCTGGCGAGCTTGTTGATCTTTCCTTCAGCCACTGTTCTCACGGTGCCCTCCATGACCCCAGGTGCACCCTTTCTCTTTTTTAGACATTTGAATCTCTTTAAACGTTTGGGGTTTGACTTCCTATCGATTCACAGTAAGTCTGGGATTATATTGTGGGGTTTTTCCTCCCTAGTTGGTGGCGTGATCTCACTTGGAATCTACACCGTGCTGTGTCTGAAGCTTTACTCATACCAAGAAACCAACAAGTGGTGTCGAGAAATCAGACAAGCGAAAGCCAAGAGACTGACACGCTCGTACTCATGTAAGTCCAGCATTTAGTATTCAGGTAGAAATACAGTTAAAATAATAATCTGGTGCAGCTGCACTTCCCTCCAACTCCCCACAAGTCATGACATTCCTATACACCTCAAAACTGCAGTGTATCTCTGCAGCAGTATAGATCCATTCCCTTTTTCTTTTTCTGCTGATGTTTGAGGAAAGTCTTCCTCTACCAGGTTTTAACAGACAGTATTTTCCAATAACTGTGCTACTGCTGCCACCTAGCGGTGGTAATAAGTAACTGTTATACAGAACTGCTTGAACGTGACAGAATATTTAATAACATTGTAATAAATGACCAACCCCAGGTCCATCTGTTGCACAGTCCAATGGTTCCATGGTCAATGCACATGTGACCTACCCAGGCAACCTTACCCACAGAGGTAACCATGGAGATAAACAGCAGAATTCTGAAATTAAACCAAATTAAGATAAATAACACATTGTTGTTTTTTGTCTCCAGACATGTACTACTTCATATTTGCCCCGACTTTGTGCTACCAGCTAAACTTCCCACGGTCGCCACGGATACGTAAAAGGTTCCTGATTAGAAGGCTGTTTGAAATGGTGCGAGGGAACGCGTACGCTGCATGTTACGGCGTTATTCTCCGTAATCTGCGCATGTTGACGCATTTCTTATATTTCTGCTTCCCACAGCTTTTCCTCATGCAGCTGCTGGTGGGACTGATACAGCAAGTATGTTTTATGCAGTGACTTTGACAAGCATAGACAAGCATTCAGGTCGCATCTTGCAAATGCAGAAATAAAGCATTTTCTTCTTTTAATTATGAACGTTTTAGCTTACTGTCGCATGTTTTCATCCATCAACCAAAGCCAGATAAAGCACTTTCCCCTTGTGTCTTACAGTGGATGGTTCCCACCATACAGAACTCAATGAAACCCTTCCAGGTCCATACAACCACACAATACAGTATAGTCTTAGAAAAATAAGAGCGTAAAGCAGAAAAATCTGTGTTTTTGTCTATAACAGGAAATGAACTTTTCTAGGATGGTGGAGCGCCTTCTGAAGTTAGCTGTGAGTGTGCTGTACTCTAGATAAAAGTAGGTGAAGTAGGTAGTAGACCTTCCTAACACTCTCCTCTCCTCCTCCTCCTCCTCCTCCTCCTCCTCCTCCTCTTGTCTCCTCTCCTCTCCAAGGTCCCTAACCATCTGATATGGTTAATATTCTTTTACTGGTTTTTCCATTCTTCCATGAACTTTGTGGCAGAACTTCTGCAGTTTGGAGATAGAGAGTTCTACAAAGACTGGTGGTGAGTGTATGGGACTGTCCGCCGTGCATACAACTGTATGTGTATGTGTGTGTGTGTGTGTGTGTGTGTGTGTGTGTGTATACACCGGCCAGAACAGCGCAGAAAATGATTTGTTTTGTTTGTTTCTCTCAGGAACTCTGAGACTGTCACATATTTCTGGGCCAACTGGAATATCCCAGTTCACAAGTGGTGCTTGAGGTCAGAACTGTGGATTTCTCTAAACAGTCTTTCAACATTGACAAATTGTTTGATGATTTCATTTCACGTCATCTTTGTCGTCTGTATGAAATAAACGCAGGAAAAATTACACCTTCTCCATCAATAGACGAGCAAATCAACGCAATGGAATCAAATCTCTAATATGAATTATGACACATTAGAACAATTATTTCTGTAAATACTTCAAATTGTAAAACCAGTCAAATAATGTTTATTCTGTTCCAGTTTCATCTGCTTACTCTGGCCTAGCTCCTTATAGGGTAGTCCAGACAATCCTTTTCCCAGCTACCACCCTCTGGGAGAACACCCAGGCAATCCCAGTGGTAGATGGGAAATGTAGTCCTCCTATTGCGTCCTGTGTCAGCCTCATCGTCCCCCACTGGCCGGCAAGGCCAGAGACAAATAAAGTTTATGTGTGTGTTGCAGACACTTCTACAAGCCAATGTTGAAGAAGGGAGTTAACAAGCGGCTGGCCCAAACAGCCGTCTTCCTGGTGTCTGCGTTCTTCCACGAGGTAAACCCAAAAGTGGCCCTTGTTTTGGGGACGGGGCTTATCTGAATGTGCACGTAGCAAATGAGTTAAAGGGACAGAACTGTATCTACATAAAACCTCTCAATTTGATGTTACAAATGTTTTTCATCTTAAACATTGGACATTTTAATGCTGACACGTTAATGCATTCTAAAAGTTGGTATTTTCATACGTTTCTTTGTGTTTCAGTACTTGGTGAGCGTTCCACTAAAGATGTTCAGGTTTTGGGCCTTTATGGGAATGATGGCTCAGGTAAGACATTCTCACTCCTCCCCTTCGCCAATGTCACACACGCTTGCACACGTCGGACCCGTGAACCTTTTTTTCCTCTCAGGTTCCTCTGGCTTTGTTTGTGGGTCGCTTCCTCAACGGGAACTATGGCAACGCTGCTGTGTGGATCTCGCTCATCATCGGCCAGCCCATCGCCGTGTTGATGTATTTCCATGACTACTACGTCCTACATTACGGAGGGACGACATAGGAAACCACAAGCTAGCTCCAGCTTCCGCACAATTGTGTGCAAGACAAATGAATGTCAAACTGAAGGGACTGGAATAAACAGCAGGAAATGGGCTTTTGCCTTTTTGATTCTCACATAGGGAAACAGGATTGCATAGTTATTCCAGAAAATACGTGTTGCCAAAATTTTATCAGGCTTGCTGACTCCTTCAACGTTTTCCTGGACTTCCAAAAAGCCTTGAAGTGCTTTTAAAGTGGAAACATTGTTGGGTAACCAGACATTCCTGGACCTCTAGGAGGTGTAAAACCCTTCCAGAGCAAAACAATATCAAGTCAAAGTTTAGCTGAATCCAAAGGTTTTGATGCTGATGAAAATGGTCTTCAGAATGAACAGTTTTCTTGTATTTATGCTCCAGATTGATTGTGTTAATTTGGTATTACAGAGATTTAAATCAAGGAATTTGTTGTACCAATGCAATGGAGGCAGAGAAGAGCTAGACAAAGGGGAAAATGTATAAGAAGTGAAAGTTTTGTCCAGTAATGACGATAAGATATATATAACTTTATGTTACTCTTTAATTTCAGGTGTTGGTGTGTTAACTGCTGGGGTTTTGTTATTTTTAGTTTTGTTTAATTGAATGAAGATTTCTTTTGTTGAAGTCATTGATTTAATATGAGCCAAAATATTATTTGCACTTTAAAGCCATGCATGCTGTTCAAGCAATAGATTCCTGAATGTACAATTTAAGTTCTATCAAAGGTTAAAGACGAATACTTTGTATATTTTGTGTTCTTACGTTGTCAGGTAAGTCGACTTACATCTGCTGAACAAAATGACTGTGACGGCAAAAGTGTGGTGACATTTGGGGGGAGCTGCTGTTTCCTGAATGTTGAACCTGATCCAGGCCACCCTGCATGACAAAGAGCATTCAAAATTGTGAATATGTGGCCTTTTTTATTTTTCATTTTATCTGACAAAGCCTGCCACTCCCTGTTGCAGTGGCGGTCTCGCTCGGCTGGAGTCACGATGAGTTTGAATGTATGATTTAACGGGATAAAACCAATGGATCCCCCATCTGTTCGTACTGTTTACAGAATGCAAATCATTTCATAAACTATAGCTGAAAACTATGTTTCATAAAGATTTAAATTTTAAGAGGAAACTTTTTACTTATTTCATTGAATTATTTTCATTAAGTCCTGCTGGTTCTACAGCTAAATGATCTCTGGTTCAGTTTCCTATAGTCAGAAGAAAGATGATGTAACCACTGTGAATCCCAACTTTAACATATTTAATGAAACTGGGCTTTTTGATAGTGCAGACAAAAAGAACCTTAGTTTAAAATGACTATATACACTTCACAGCCTCCATTTTCACCATATTTCTAAATCCAGAGCCTAATACAGAGATATTAATAGTGCTGATGCAGAGGGGAGAAAACAGGATTTGATTGATGTAATAGCTTCCACCAGGAGATTGAAGCTCTACTGCTGCAAGAAACAAGCAGAAAAAAAAAGAGAGTAAGGCAAGTTGTGAAGAATGTTCAAACAGGTGAATTGAGAGTGGCTTCAACCTTGGCTTTCTGGTTCTGGACAGGCAGGTAGAGCTTAAACTCTGCCGGAAGCTCATCCTCTGAATATAGTCTGTCTGAGAAGTACACTCGTCTTATTCGACAGTTTGCGTGGATCTGAGGGGAAAACGGTAAGAAATTAGTGACACGGAGCCGTGCTGGGGACATTTGTTGTCCTGATCCAGCTGCTTCTGCCAACCTGTACGCGGAGAGTCTCAATGTAGTTGGTTCCATAGGCCCTCCTGGTGAAGTCCGACAGATTGAACTGAATCTGGTTCCAGCCGTCATCCAGTCTCATAGGCATAGTGCAAATAAAGGGTTTCACTCTTGTAGTGCTTTGATAATTACTTGCCCGAAATCTTCTGCGAACATTTTTGTCATCTAATACCTGTGAGTTGTCATAAAGGGAAAAAGCTCTAGTGTCCACGACAACATCATTTTAGATCAGAACATAAAATCATAAGCTTTTTATATTTCAAAACATGAAAAACTGCTTCTCTGGTCTATATGAATACATTTGACTGTGACAAAAAGGTACAGAAGGGGTAAATATACACGCGTGTCCTACCTGGACTTCGAAAGTGAAATACTTTCGTAGGTTCTTAATGATCATGATGAGGAAAGGAAGCTTGATGCCTAATGTCTTCTTGGGGTCTGCAGGGCATGTTATGTAGGTTGTGCTGTTGAGGAAGTTAACAATACATTTATACAAGAATAGATTAAAGCAACAAAAGAATAAAGTAATACAAGCTCACCTGACATTTGTTCCCTCAACCTCCAACACCTGGGAGTGGATATCATTGTCTGTAATTCTCTTTATGTGGCCATTTCTCACCTGTGAACATGGATAGTGGTGGGAGTATTATTTATTAATTATGTAATTGCTATTTCTTCAATATTGTTTGAGAAATAATGCCATCATTTATCACTTAGTTTAATGTTAACTTTATCACCGTCATACCACTGTAGAAGGATTACTGAGTGACTACAGTATGCTACACATATATACTACATACACTTTTTGTTGTCTATGAAAACCTTAACCTTCAAAGTAATAGTTAATTTTTGCTAATTGACCATTAACAAAAACATGTATGTGAAGCTCGTGAATTTATAACTATTAAATTAGGTAATAACTAAAAGACTCACGATGTAGAGGTGACGCATAATGGTAACAGAACTGCTTTAAAAACCTTAATTCCTGAAAATGACGTGACAAATGGCTTATTTGCTATTAGTACCATTACTGGTTGCTTAGCAACAGCAGTGGCCCCACTCAATACAAACGTATTTCAGCAGCATAAAATCGTTTTGTAATCTGTGGTTGTGCACTACATTTGAAATAAACAATTTCTTTACTTCGTGTAACATTAAATGCTGTCTTTGGGGGGGGGGATCCAAGTCAGCATAGTGTGCAGTCTAGATATACCGTATGTCACTTTGACTCGATACCGACACTCACCTTTTTCTCCCATATTTGAAGAGGTTTGCTGCCAATGCTGTACAAAATAGACAAAAATCCACTTTGAAATGTGTTCTTAAACATTTTTGATTATTTAAAACGGCCCAGGCGTGTAAACGCGTGTCCTCGTGGAATAAAAGTGTTGCTAATGAGTACTGCGTTTGTTTTCGTTTCTGCTTTTTTCTTCTTCTTCCTCTTCTGCTGCTGACGATTCTTCTTCGCTTGTTTTGAAGACAACAATCAGGCGCAATACCGCCACCATCAGGTGAAACCTATTTGAACGCCTAATGATTGATTGACTGATTTATTCTCTGAAGAGATAAGCAAGAGCATAATGTCAGTCTTGGGTGGCCAAGACCATCTCCATCTATCCGCTGCAAGGCAAATTATTGACTAATGTAGGGGCTACAACATGACTGCAGCCCCACCTAGAAGTGGATGGCCATCAAAACTGTCACTAACTGGCCAAATACACACACCTTGGTTTGACTGGAAAGTTGCAGGTTGCAAATGAGAGGCCTTCTAGAAGTCCATTCTCAGTTCAAAATAGAATTAGTTGGTCACAATCAAAACCATATTATGTGGAAAAGCCAGCATGTCAACAAAATACCCTCCTCCCAATAGACATATGTATATTTGCAGCAAATGGCACAATAGTAGGTCAGCTAGAAAGCTACAGGAAGGCCTAAAGTTAGGTTTCCAAAGGCTAATTAGCTTAACATATATAGAAATGTGATGATTTCCAGGTGATATGACCAATCACAACCTGCCAATCACATAAACACTGTGTTCCCAGTCTATGATGTCAGCGCATTCAGGGGAAAAAAACTGCTGTTGTTCATTTTAGAAGAACAAACCAAAGACCAACCAGAGAATGAATGAATGAATGACTCATTTCAATGTCTGTACTTCTATATTTTCCCTGTTTGGCTGCCTATGACTGTCCATAGGGGATGATGTGGGCTGAGAGGGATGCAAATGCACATGTGCATGCACATCTGATGCATTTTATTGGCAACAAACAGGAGATGTAGATCTTTGTATTTGGCTCTGCTCACTTGTATTTTAAAGTAAAATTACACAATTCACCTTCTCTTGTGATTTTCTTCCTTTAGGGCATGTATGAGTGCAAAAGCTGTGCTAATTTAAGTTTTTTCCATCTTTGGATGGTTGTGACATTTGGTGTTGAAAGTGAATTATAAAACTGCCGCCAGCTAATTTGTTGATTGTATAAGAAAAAGAAAGGTACAATGGGTTCTTAATAATTCTTTCATCACTCACAATAATTTGACATCTCGGCAGAATATGCAGAGTAAAAACGGTGATGCTTTTCAGAGGAAGCTACAGCAGACAAAGCCAGGAAACATAATTGATCTGCTACAATGCAGCGACTGTTGAAGATGTTGTGCTACAGTCAGTGGGACAAATTAAGTTGCTTTTTTTTTTTGCTTTTTTTTTTGTACACTTGAAATGAGGAAGGCACCTGAAAACAACAATGACACAAAATGTAAACCATACTTCTGAGTTCCATCTTCACCTCTCAAGATTTTCATTTTACTTTCTCTTCTCACATACCTAACCAAAACACTAACAAGAAAGAACCTCAAAATTAAAATTTAAAAGAAAGTCAATTTAAACTGTATTACGGAACTCTAGACTAAAAAAAATTTGAATTTAAATAACCCACTTACAAAGCTTGTTTACTTAAAATATAGTCCATGAGATTAATAGAAACTTTAAAGTGCATCAATGGCTAGATGAAAAACACTGAACTGAAGGCTGACTCTTACAGCACATAAAAATCTCATCAATCTCAACAGTTGCTCATATCTTTGGATTATATTTAAATTTATCTCTTACAAATTCTTAAGCTGAAGTGAAAGAAAAGGAAACTGGTAAACACAAATAACACTCACAAAACAAGATCTTAAACAAACAAACAAAAAAACACTTAAAAAAGGGACCAAGAGAAACATTTCAACAAATGTGGAGGATGTAGCACCCTGTTTCAAACCTTTAAAAAACAATTATTGAACTCCAGAGAGTTTTAAACATGAGGGAAATCCCAGCGCTATTTTTTCAACCTCGTGGTAACAAAAAAAATTAAATCAGATTATTCTCCTTGTAAGAGATACGCTGGCTTTAACACACCTGAATTAAGCAGAGCAGCTTGTAAAAACAATACGGCAGGTCCGAAATGCAGCGTTGGGCAACTAGAATGAGGAAGGGAAAGAGAGAAAAGATGCTGTTTAGGAGCCGTTGTCCCTCCAGAGAGGAGTGAATTTACATGCGTGTATGGATATTCGCGTGTGCTGCCTGCTGGCCCGCTGCACGTGCCACACATTTGGCTTTCAGGTTAGTGGCCACACCGTGGCGCCCGTCATCACACAGACGACCAAAGTCCAATCAGTTCCTTTTCCTGTGGTTGTTGTTAAAGGGGATGTGGCCATTCTGCATGTGGCCGTTTTTGGATTTTTCCCTCAGGTCTTCGTTTTCATCATCTGACTCGGTCTCCTCTTTATCACTACGCTCATCTTGGACAATGTCCTGCCAAGAAAAAAAAAAAAAAAAACAACACATAATTTGCACAGGGACTGTTTTCAAGGTAGAGATTAGAGGGTGAAAGGAAATTTAAAAGTGGTGCTTTATACGTTGCCTGGCAGGAATTTGACAACCATTCGCAAGATGAGCCCAGCCCAGAAGATCTGCAGAACCTGCAGCACGCACATCAACCCATTGAAGAAGTAGTACCCAAAGAAGGGTTGGTAGAGGCTCAGGGGGTACACCAACGTCGTGTGAATGATCCTGGGAAAAGGACAAAGAGTCCAGTCATAAAAGCCCTGTAGGACCGGCAGCACACAACGTTCCACCACAGTCCAATTCCAAAAACACTCATCCCCTCAGCTGAACTGAATTCATGGAGATTATTCAAACCTGCACCCAGCAGGAGACACAGATGGAACTAAATGTCATTCAAAATGTAAAATTTAAAAAAATTGTATTTAAAACAAACCAGAAGGGGAGGATCACAAGGCGCGTGATGATGAAGACGGCCGCAAACATGGTGAAGATGAAGTTGCACGTTTTCCTCCAGCCGGCATAGTTGAACATTTTGGCCGACTGAAATCAAAGATAAAACTTTTTAGGACTCGACCTCTAGAGGGCAGACTTGTTTCTCATGTCCAGGTGTCTGATCTTCACAGGACATCATCATGGAGACGTTCATCCTGTTGGACTTTATTAAATAACCTTTAACTCACATTTAATACACAAACTGTGTTTGACAGGATTCGAAATGTGTCCAATGTGAGCATGCAAGCATATGGTTCTCTGCTTTCGTACCTCCATCAGGTAGTCGGAGGCGTCGTGCACCAACATGATCAAAGTGCCCGCCCGGATGTAGTTGACCAGCCAGGAGAAACCGATGAGGGTAATGGTGGCTACATGGTGAATGATCTGCTCTTTGAAATCCTGCAGGCAGAAACACAAAATACAAGATGAAAAAAGAACAAAAAAAATAGATTTCTTCCGTGGCTATAGAAGAAACAACAACAATAACAACAACGTAAAGCTTTGTACCAGCTGGGTTGTTATTCCCATAACATATTTCAAGTGTTACAGAAGGGTTAGGATGCAGCAGAGTAGCATGTGACCATGTGAATCTGATTTCAACGCCTCAAAAAGACTCACTCCTCACCGTGAAAGCAGTTTGCTGATGGGATTCAGCAACGGTGACTCACAGAGAATACCGACATGCACCATCGCTGGCACACAAGTCCAGTTTCAAGCGCTTAACAATTGAGAATTTAGATAACGTTTGTTATCTAAATCAGAAAAACACCAGAAGCCGTTCCGTATCTGACAGTTCACACATGCGTTAGATGAGTATCGGAAGAGTCCACCAATGTCAGAGACGCGCCGGCCAGCGAGTGAGGGAGGGGCGGGGTGTAGGTGTAGCCGTCATCGCCGGATGCGTTCTTCTGCTTGAGGCAGAAGGAACCTCTTTTGGAGGACTTCCATCCTCTAACAGTGGTCCTCAACCCCCAGACCGTGGGACCGGTAGTGGTCCTTCGGGTCATTTGGTACCAGGCCGCACAGAAAGAATCAATTACTTACATTACTTCACTTTATTTATTATCTGAAACTAAGTGATGCTTCATTCTCTTCATTAAATCCACCTATGGCTCAGTATTGACACAGGTTTATTCTTATATTTAGAAAATAGCACAGTTTTCATGCTGGTTATATCATGTTGTTTGGTTGTATTTGGTCCCTGAAAACACTGTTTTGAACCGGTCCATGGCGCAAAAAAGGCTGGGCTGCTATATAACGTCAGCACCTGCATTTTTAAAAGACTCTGACAATTCAGTTTGAACTCAAAGCTAAAGTCTGGCCATTGGTCATCATCAGTATTTCATCAAATACTGATGAAATTAGACTACCGATTTGTCCCGAAAGGGTGAGTGATCATTCTAATGAAGGGCTTTAATACTGTGTGTGTGTGTGTGTGTGTGTGTGTGTGTGTGTGTTTGTGTGTTTGTACTCACCTTACGCTTAATGTCTGATGCTACACTGACAAGCAGAGAGAAATAGAAGCCCAACTCGATCATGTAGTACCAATACTGTGAAGGCAACAATGGCTGAAGAAGCAAAGACAAGGAGATCAGAAAAACCTCTCAGCGCTTGGTCGAATGTGAATAACACTGCTGGCCTACCATTTTTGGGAAGTCTTCCCACATCAGCTTCAAATCGTAGAACCATGGTTTCTGAAGTGAGACAGAATTTCAGTGTTGATTCGCTACAAGTGTGAGATCTAACAGTGTGCAACCCTAACCCAAACACGGGACCCCCCCGGTCCCTACACTCTGGAGCGATTAAAGAGGGAGATGTGTCACCCAACGCTGCAAGCGCCAGGGAGATTCTGAGACGGTACTCACATCAATGAGAACTGCCAGGCCAGCGAAGAAAGCGAAAAAATAAAAGGTGAATCTCCAACTGTAAGAGAAAGCTCAGTTAGCTCAGGGTAAAGTCAGGCTGGCACTCCACTGACATGCTAAATGAGTCCTAGGCGAAAATGGAAACTTAAAAGCGTCCCAACAGGTTCCAGGCATGCTAATGTCAGGGCTTTATAAACCCAAGTAAAATTAGCTGGTACTTAAAACATAAAAGTTCACAAATATAAAATATTAGATATATTAGGTAGAGAGAGAGAGAGAGAGAGGGAGAGAAAGAGAGAGAGAGAAAGGGGGGTACGTCAATAGCACTCGAAATACATAAATTCAGTTAGCAGGAATGACAGAAGACAGTGAAGTTTGAGATGTGGGTCAAAACGTAGTTACCTTGCTTCCCGAAATTTCTTGAGCTTGCTGGGCCGGCCCTGGTTCCTGCGCTGTCTGAACCACCTCTGGACCTGTCTCACTGAGCAGCCCGTCTGTTTACTTAAACTCTCGACGGACGTCTGATGACAACAGTAAGACAAGGACAGCAGAAGACTTTGAAAGAGTTATGTAGGACATTTCTACACATATCATCTTTACACCCCAAACACCAAATTCTCTGAATTAGATTTACTCTGTGCCTTTACCACTTATGCACTATTTAAGTCTGTAGTGTGTGTGTGTGTGTGTGTGTGTGTGTGTGTGGATGGGTACCTGTGTGGGATGCTTCGATGTACTGCAGAAAAAGGCCTCCAGGACAGGATTTGGAGGAGCGCAGACCCGCTTCTTGTCACGCACGCCCAGCAGGGAGGCAAGAGGACACGCTACTGTCCTAAAAAGACACACACCTATTTGTCAGAAAAGACGGATATGATGCAAAGAGGCAGCCTAACCGCTGCAGGGAGCTCACCTCTCAAATATCTGCCTGAAAACCAGGAAGCAGACAGTGATGGGGATGCAAGCCCACAGATCAGGCAGTTTGGGGAATACTTTTCCGTCATGGTTGGTCAGATCAGCCCAGCCGTGGCCCTCGGGGAACCAGATCCAGTCTGCCCACACCGCCTGGCTTAGCTGAGACAACATCCTAAAAGAAAAAACTAACAGCAAGAAGGATGCTGTGTGAGTTTTGTTTTTGTTTTTTTAATGTATCAATGCTGATGGAAATGGAAGCATATTAAATAAAAAGGTTTTCATCTGTAGGTTTCCCACTAGATAAACACCCAAACGCTGACCAACAACAGAGGAAACAGACAGCCCAGAGAGGAAAACGAACACAACACGACTGTTCTGCCTTATGTTAAAACTGTTCGATGTGGAAGAAAGCCTATATATCCTATAAGCTCATTAAGACTATCATCTGTAACGCAACCTGTAAGGCTCCTGCCCAACCTCAGAGTTGTGAATAAAAGCTAAAAACCCACTGGCCCTGTGAGCGTTAGTCACAAACTCAGCTCTCTCCTTCCAAGCGTCTCGATTCTCTACCGGATTCTGAGTCCGGAAATACTTCCGGCGAGGCTCACTGGAAGCTTTACACAACTGTTGACATGGCTGTAACAGAACAGATGCCCCAACCGGCAACTGGAGGGTCCGACTTTGCTGTGTTGGATCAGAAGGTTTCACCACCTCATTCCTGCTGCGCCTTCTTTTGTCTTACAAGCATGCGCACCTCTCTTCATGAAATCATTTCTGCGGAAATTTTGTGACAGATTTCCTGACAGATTTCGTAACAATGCCTACTCTGTGTGGACTTTAGCCTATTATAAGCCGGAGTTCACGGAGGGTGCCTGGGTAGAAGCCGGCTCTACGTTTCACCAGGACCTCTGAGGGTGACATAAGCATAACCTGCTTTGCACTGCAACATTAGTGAATTATCAACTATCGTGTCTTTAAAGGTTAATCAGTCCGGATATCAGTGGACCTCCTGTACCCTGGCCCTGCGAACGGGCAGTCTGCACTTTGGATGCAGGCGCGTTCTGTTGAACTTGGCTACTTGCACATCGCCGTCCTTCCAAACCAGCATCACCAATCATCGCTCAAACTCGTCTGTAGTTAAACTAAAGTGATCTTGGATGCAGAGAAGGAAACACACGTTTAAATTGCCACACAGGGACAGTCGTAATACTTGCTGTTGTCTATTTGCAGTCCTTCCTTTTGCATATTTGTTCACCTATTACTTTTCCCTCAGCTGACCTCTTTCCTGCTGGTGGCTGAGCGCTAGATCTGAAATTTGCACATGCTCTGTGAAGGATTATTTAGACAAACTAAAGATCACGTGGAGGGTTTAAAATAGGCTGAGGACAAGTCTGACTACATACTTTATTTGTTTTTCCCAGCACAAGTGAGGCTTTTAAGTTCGAATCTGGTCTCCACATTTCAGGAAGTGGTTTCAGCACCAAAACACTTTGTTTGGGCCTAAAAACAGTTTGCAGCTTTGGGCACCAAATTCTTTTGTTGTAACGTGTTGCGACCTGTTTGTATAGCCAAAAACCCTCAATGTAAACACAAGTTTTGCATTCAAAAAAGGAGGATGTTTTAACAGCCTCAGACTGGATTCATCCACAGTAGTTTAATGTTGCCGTTCACAACATTTAATCCAGTTGTAAAAACTATTGATTTTCTCTCACCAGTTAAGTGTAGTCGACCGATTTTAACAGTGAACAGAAAAGACGCAACCGTGTTCAACCCAAAGTTTACAAATGTGTCATATACTTTTTCAGACTCACTGAAACATCAACTCAACTTTAAAAAAATGCTAAACTCCGTAAAAAAACAGCAGGATTAATAGTAACAATTCAAACATGTTGGATGCTGAACCAAATTAGACATCTGTGAAAGTCCATTTTGCATTTCTTTTTTTTGTGTGTGTGTAGTTTTTCTTGAGGGTTTGAAGGTGATTTAAATCAGTGCAGGTGATATGGATGTAACTTAAACAGCTTAAACAGCCTCTACATTATCTGGTGGCTTTCACACCACTGGTAATGGGGTATCTAACCTTACCCACTGCGCTGTGCATCAAAATAATCTTTGTTTTAAGATCATCTGATCTGATTTGGAAACGTATGCACGGTCCGTGGCTTAGATTGAAATATTAAATAAGATGTGAGTTCGCATTAGCTTTGGCCCGCTTTGCAACCGAGTTTATGGGGGTGGCGGGAAGTTTATGACAAAGTTTTCAAAATGAAAATAAAAGCAGTAGTTATTTCGTAAGCAACTTTGCACCCCTATTTGAAAAGCCAGCTTGTTGCGAGTGTTAAAAGGCTTTTCTGCAGAAGTTTAGTTGTTGGCGCTGTACGCAGTTTGCGTAAACATTGCGTAAGGAGGGTCTGGTGGCGCAAGCGGGGAGTCTCCCGGACATAGCGGAACATTTGACTCAGATTCAGATGGAACTTTCAACGTGCCTCCTCACTCAAAAACTCGCAAACATGCAAGAAACTACTAGTAAACAAGCCACTTACTGTGTTTTTAATCGCGCCAGTAAAACAATAAACCGGCCGTACCTCCGCGCGACGGTGTTATATTTACGTCAGAAAACTTTCTTTACGCATTCATAAATTATACGATAAACCACATAAATTAGCGTTTTTTTTAATCTTCAAGGCCTCCTTTATATCACCAAAGCTGGATGTAAAGCTTGTTTGATCAATGTTTATTTTGTTGTCCTCTTATCGCGGTGCTCTAAAACAAACAACCGGCACCAGCGAAGGCCTGTTAGCTAGCTTTGGTGCGCGGCGCGACGGAAGATTTCATCTGAAAAGAAAGCCTTCAACTCCAGCATGTCGACTAACTATGACGAGTATCACACACACACATTATCCGAACTGCGCGACTCGCATTTCGTCCTAAAATAGCAACTTGCGGTATGTAGCCAGAGAGGCCAGAGAAGCTGATGAGCTGATAGTTGTAGCCGCTCTGGGTCGTGTAACGGTGCCGGTAACTTACCTCTTTATGTTCACTTGGAAACGAGGTCCTTCCCAAACGTTTGACAGCAGCTTTTCTGTTCCTAGACAGTCAGATTTCCTGCCATCAGTGTTGACCTGTTGATCGCCACATTGTCAGGACAGAAAGAAAATGTGTCACACCTCCTCAGAAAGTCTCCCAACTTGCACCAAAACGGGAGAGTTGGTTCGTTTCCTTGATCAGGTCCGTTTCAGCTCTTTGATCTTGGATTGGCGGGGTGATTTGATTGGTTTGACGTTAATGATCCCACAGTTATAAAGTTACGGAGGCTTCTGTAGTTGGTAAAACGGAGGATGTTAAAACTGGAAAGGGGCGGGGCCAGGGGGTACGTTAAAGTGACGCAAGCTATGAGGACTGGTTACTGGTCCCGCATCACGTGACTTATGCTCAACGTCACCATATTTGTTTTGTTTCTTTTCTTTAAAAAGTTCACTTATAACATAAAAAACATGACATCATTTCCTAGATAATTATTCATGTTACTTTACTCGCTATTGTGGCTAAAATGTATATTTTCCACCAATCAGAAATACAGCTTAAAATGAACCCCACCCCCAATAATAATAAAAATAATAATAAAAAGGTCTCTATAATATGAAAACAAACCAATCATTAGCATTTATCACTCTAAGACTTTAAAGTTGGTTAATATTTAACTTAAAACTGATAAATGTTGTCTGCTACTAGCTTACGTGATTATAGCTTATGTTCAGTGGAACTATTGCCAAAAAAGTTTCACAAAGAGAGTGTCATCTCTTTGCAGCCTTTTCTTTATTTACTTGGCTGTAGCTTTCTGTTTCCCTTCCTGTCGCCGTGGGGCAGTGATCACACCTCATACGGGAAGGCAGGCATCTTCACTGACTTGCCCGGACACATCAGGCCAAACCAAAAATCCTGCGGCTGGCACAAAGCTGTTGCATTTCAAAGCGGTTGCATTTCAAAGCGGTTGCATTTCAAAGCTTTCGCCACCCACATTCTTGTGTTGCCTTAATGTCAGAGTGGGGAAAATCATGCAACACTTCCCTCATCTGGTAACTGCTGCTGGTCCCTAATCACTGCGGGTGCTGGAGTCCGTCCCAGCCTTCAGCAGATGGGCTGCAGGAATACACCCTGGATGGGTCACCTACAGCAGGACACACACCATTCACACACACTCACACACAATAAAGTGTCCAGTCTGTCTAATGTGCATGATTTGAGGAGGGATTATTGATGGTTGAACTTTAATGTTTGCACTGCTCTTCTTCCTAATTGATTTTCCTTCATGTTTGTGGTTCACATCCACAGTTTCACTCTATCAATGTCAGAAGTGTTTAGCTCTTCACTGCTCACACAGACAAATATCTGGATTTTTTTGTGAATGACACAATGACACTTTTTTCTAAACTGTACTTTATTTTCATTTAAAGACATATGTTTTAAAACAGCGATTGTAGAGAATAAATAAAGAACCATTGTTTTTTTTTTTACGTCCATAGGTACATTTATGTAATTAAAAACTCTATAATAAGTGTGTTCATCGTCTTGAATGCTCTTTTTTTTTTCTAAATTAAAAAAAGGAATTGTCACGTTTCACCCATCGCATCAAATTGATTACTAAATACATTAAAAGTAAAAAAAAAAAATCAAGATAGAAAAATTCCCAGCCCTTCCTTCCGCTTTGTTAATTTGAAAAGTGGCAGCAGAGAATCTTATGAAGCTTTTTTTAAACCTACATTTATCAAACCAAAGTATGTAGAATGAGAGGAAATACTTTTTTTTTCTCCCTTCTCTCCAATTACCCCTTGATTTCTTTTAAATTTACATATAAATAATAAAACTAACTCTACATAACAATATTACCCATGGAAATCATACAGAATAGATTTTCTTTTGCCTTCCACTGTGCAGACTGACCTTCTGTAAACTCCATATACCACAAATCACACTATACAGTAGGACCCTGTTTAGTAGAATAACATCAGTGATATGCTTTTTTTTTTCTCAACATGTAGATCTGCTGCTGACATAGATTATGTACATAATATAAATGAGTTCAACTGTGGAATGATTGGAACTCTGGAGCACTCCTCGTCTTCCTGAAGCCGATTCTCTGGATATATTTGCTGCTTGTGTGACTGCTCTTCTCTTCATCTCTTTA